>CATNEM010000104.1:1772500-1896261 GCA_950096795.1 Macrostomum cliftonense | reverse complement strand
CTACAGATCACATAATATAAATTTTACGTCGTGTTTGATGAAAGAAACATTGCGCTTCGCTTTGAGCCATTCTGTAGTGGTCCAATTGAACAACCTAAATGTAAACGTACGTGACATGTATTCATTAGGCAGTGACAAGTATTATGATTTTTTACATGCGTATTAATTTTTGTGGCTGGGTTACATTATTTATTTGTCGCATGCACATGTGTATAATCAGTTGAGATCCAATTAAGCAAGCACGTGCCACGTTAAGGACCATTTAATTAAAGTTACGCCCTATAACTTCTTCGCTCATTCATACCTAACTAGGATGTCGTCGACGGTATTAACCGTTCCAGGTAGTCCTTGTAGGATGCGAGCCATGGCCTTCTGAAAGAATCCTGCAGCACTGCTGAGACCGAACGGGACGCGCCGAAACTGGTACAAGCCTTCGTCTGTGATGAACGCCGTCAGGTATCGGCTATCCGGATGCAGTTCGAACTGTAGATACCCGGTCTTCATGTCCAGTTTCGAGAAGATTTGCGACCCTCGGAACTCTGCCGCCGGCTCGTCGATGGTCGGTTTCGGGTAGGCGTCGGCGATGATTGCTTTCTTGACATCTCGGAGGTCGATTCAGAGGCAAATCCTTCCGTCTCTCTTGGGTGCGATCACCATGTTGCTCACCCAGGGGCTTGCGCTGACTTTCTCGATGATCTGCTCCGATTCTGGCGATCTCTAATTTTACCACCTCCTTCATCGCTAGCGGGATCTTGCACCGCGCTTGAATCACCGGGTGGACTCCTGCCTACAGCTTCGGTCTGTGAACGACTCCCTTTGCAATTCGGATTGTTCCGAAGAGGCTCTTGAAGCTGTCTCGCACCTGCAGCTTGTGGTCGTCTAGCTGGCTGATTTCTAATGACACCCCGAACTTTGGAAAGTCCGGGCGGCCCAGCAAACTTGAACTGCCTTCTGCGACTTGAAAGCAGACTGTGGATGCCTTATCCTTGAATTTGACAGGCAGTCTTGCGGCACCATGAGTTTTGATGCGGAATCCTCCGTAGGCTATGAGCTGTGCTGGTGGCTTGTTCCCTTGGATCGCGTGCTGCCGGACTCTCTGGAAGTCGGAAAGGCTAATGACTGATGTCGTTAGGCCGCTGTCCAGGGTCAATGTCACCGGCTTGTCGCCAATGGTGCACTCGATCTTGTGAGCCGTCCCTAAGCCTTGGTTCTTGACTTGCAGTAAGTATGGTGCTGATGTCTTCGCTGATACTCGCCACTGCTTTGCCCTTGAACATTGCAGCATAAGTGGTTTGGCTTACTGCATTTGGCTTACTGCATGGGCACTTGTGCTCTTTGTTGTAGTGGCCGACATTGCGCCTGCTCTTTTCCGCTTCCTTCTGTGCCTTCTTCGGCCTTGTTTCTGCCTTCGGCTTTGAGACGGCGTGCACAGAGTGCTACTGTTGAGTTGTGGCTGGTGCTCCACTGATGGCCTTGGCTTCTTTTATGGCATCCTCAATTTGAGTAGCTATCGTCAGGGATTTTGCACTGTCAGGTCGTCGGGCTCCATCAGCAGTCTCTCCATCAGCCGAAAACGTGGCACGCATGTTTTTTGATTAGCTGATCGCGTACCATTTCATCGGTGAGATCTTTGAACGCGCAATCAGCCGCCAGCTGCTGGAGGTCCCTGACGAATTGCCGCACCGGCTCTCCTGGTCGCTGATCCCTGGTCCCTGGTGCGATGACGCTCTGCTTGGGGTTGAAGATCTTATCGAGCTCTTCGTACAGCGTCTTTAAATCAGCTTCCTCCACATTCTCCGCTAGCCTTTGTCCTTCTGCATCGAGACAGTGCTTGAGGATCGCCATTTGCCGCCCCACCCCTTGGTCAGCTCAGTTGCTTACATGCGGGTTCTGAACTGGCTCTTGCATCTCGGCCACGGGCAGCTTGGCTCACCCGGGCTGGCTAGGTACGGAGTTGGTTCATATTTTAAAATCAATTCGCTAATGATCTATATGAAAAAATAGTCCGCTATCAGAAGATGATATCGAACAACGCAGACCCAATGGGTGAATTATTCAGTTTTTTTTCATTTACAAAAAAAATTGATGCAATCACCGAATGGAATATTTTAGCATTTTTAACTTACCTATGTATTGAACGTTAAATTGAAATCGAAACCCTTGTCTTTGAACTACTCCGTCCGTTAAAAATTTAAGCGTAACGCTGTGTGAATAGCGAAGAGTAGGGAGTGACTTTGGGCTTCCAGAAAATACCGCCAGAGGATAACTTCCGACATTCGGGTAATACCCGCTGTAGATCTTCAAGTAATCTTTGTGTTCTTCCGTGTCAAATTCAGTAAAATTTATGCTGACATAGTACCCAGATGGGCAATAGATGCTTCTATCTAAATTGAAGTTATTCGGATAATTCGTAGAACCGAAGTCTGGATGGCTGGTTCTTGTTCCGCTTGTTTGAGAAATTGCTTCTGTTGCAGCTGAAAATTTGTGTTTTATCTACCGCATTTTATTGATACATTGAAAGCTACTTGAAGCACTTCTAGTTTTGAAAACACTTAATCATGTCTCGCAGATTCATCAAAGCCTCAAAACTTTATCGCATTAATCAAAACTTTATGCTTTAAAATACCGATAGATATTTACGATCAAATCAGAGGTGCAGAGATGATGAGTTCTCTCTCATATGTTCTCTCTCTCATGATAGATAAGTTGAAACAGATGTAGAGGATGTCAGAGGACAGGAAGGGTGGAAGAAAAGAAGATGACGTGAAGACTGGAGAGAACAAAATAGTAGATGGAGGGGAGAAAGGAAGGAGACGAGAGGAGTGCAGGTGTAGCGAGAAGGGAAGGAAAAAAGGGAAAGAGGGGGAGGAGAGTGACGGAGGATGGTCTAAGACAGATTTGGGGGAGGAAGGAATACAAGAGGAAAACAAAGGGAAGAAGATAGGGGAAGAATAGAAAAAATAGGCAAGGGAAGAGATAAAATGGTAGGGGAAGGGGGAGAGAGAATAGACATTCGAGGGAGGGAGGTAGGGTAAAGGACAAGAAAAAAAGACGGAAGAGACGAGATGAAAAATGATAAGCGGAGGAAACGATGGAGACGGGGAAGTATGAGGGAAAGGAGGAGGGAGAAAATTAGAGGAAAGAGGAAGCAGACTAGAGGTGAGAAAAAAAGGATAGAGGATGTAAAAAAGGAGCAAAAGGAGAGGACGGGCGAGGAAAAAAAGGCCCAAGATTGATGAGAGAGCAGAAGAAAGGTGACGAGAAGAGAGTAGAGAGGATCGAGGTTGAAAAGTGGAGGGAAAGATTGAAGTCAAGGCCAACAATTTTAGAAACTTGATACACATTTCAGCATTCACTGTTGATTGTAAAAAAGTAATCTATCCTTCTCATTTAAAGTCCCTGCTTTCCTTCTCTCTTATACATATGCAGAGTGGGGAGGGCATAATAATTTTGAGATCATAGTGAAGAATAGATAAGGGTAGGACAGGATAAGGGAAGAGCAGAGGGTAGAGGAGGACTGGAAAAGAACGGAGTTACTCTCCGCTCGATTGTTATTTTATTTGGTCAAACAATTAAAGTCATCCGAAATCCCTTGAACCGAAAAAATAACCCTAAAAGTAAAAAAATTAAGGACATAAAATAGATTCTAGTTGAGAATATATTTTCTCTGAATTGATTTTACCTTCAGATACTAAATTAAATTAATCAAGCCCGTGCATTTATCCGCAGGTCTTACCTGAGAAGTACTTATCGTTTTCACTACTGTATTGTAATTCAATTTTAGAGTAGGTGCCATAGATTCTAGTACGAGTAAAACCAACGAAGACCGGGCCATGTAAGTAGAACGTTGAGTTTTTCACGTCCTTCCGCGAACCAGATAGACGAAGCCGCTCCAAGTCAGAATTGGCTAATATTGAACGCTCGTAAATGGAAAATGTGTCATAGATTAAATCGGTATCAAATGCTGCAAAAGTTATCTTAACTTTAAAGTAAACTCTGATAATCCACTGAAAAGAACAGTACGAGTTATAGTAAGCCGAATAGCATGAGCATTGAAGTGCGCCAGATAAGCCGCTTTTATCCTGATAAGTACAGCCTAAGAAGTAGAATAAAAGTAAAGAAATTCAATAAATTTCGCTCGTTTTTAGTACACCAAAAAACAATTTGTTGAGTTACCTGCTGAAAGTGTGGAAGTCCAAATCAGTGCAAAAAATAAACATGCGGATATTTTTTCAACAACTTTATCTTTCATTTTTGCAAGTTTGGTGGAACAAAAATATAAATACATGTAAGATGTTCATTCGAGAAAAAATCTTTAATTGGCTTGCAAAAACCTTGGAGACTGGCTTTGTAGATTTACTTTAGACGATTTTAAGCTGATAAAGTAATTTTTTATTTTAACAGCACAGCCGGGTTGAAATAGTTCAGCTGTAATTCGATACAAATATTAATCATATTAGCACAAAATAAGCGACACCATGGTGAATAAACTTTGATGCGTTAACTGAGTTGGTTTATAAAAACAGCTCTCCAGGTTGCGAGCTTATATGGTATCGAAGATCAAACTTATTTTCTCTTTTAGGAAAAACATATCCAACTAACATATATTAACGATTCTCGAGTTATTAGCTTTTCTGTTATACTTGGGTTAGATTTGGTAAATCAAAGAATGCAGATACATTTGTATTGTAACCTAAAAAATATAATTGACAGCTGATGTATTTTTCCAATGAACTGTTTACTTCTACTATACTAAATGTCTAATGTATGTATGTATGGAACGATGTAGAGCTCGAACGGCTCAACCGATTTTGATCAAATTTGTGCCAAAAGATTGCAAATTCTTCGAGGATGAGACCGTGAAAGTTTGCAAGCTCTTCTCCAAGTGTAAGGGGATTAAATATTCGAAAAACGAGTTTTTCCTATGCTTTCAATGCGAGGCCAACAAAGGTCAAACTCGGCACTGTCAGAATGTTGATTTTATTTTAGATTGCGTCATAAAGTTTTGTGCTCAGTTAAAATTCGCGGGCCAATAATTCTCAAACTCTGCACTGTCTAATTTTTTATTTGAAAAAGTTGCGTCATAAAGCTAGAGTACACTGCTCCAAGTTTACCTAAATTGTCGCGCCGGTAAGAAGAGAATATAAATTTTCTCACCTAGCTAGAGTATACTGCCCCAACCCAAGCTTAATGGTTGTTTACAAGGTCAATAGAAAAACTGCTCAAGCGATCTGTGTACATTTTATTAGCGATTGATTATTTCTCGCCCAGCTGGAGAGCCAACATTGAATAAATTGGCTTAAAAGTGTGGATGCTTGAGCGAAATATTTTTATTTAAGAAGCCGTGGGCCGTTCTGCAGTGAATTTGCCAATCATGTCTCGAGTCAGTAAGTAAAGAATGTTAGTTTTTGTAGCCCTGTCAGATTGAGAAAGCTTTTCAAAGAAGCAAAAGCTGTTTAAGAGGTCTTCGTCGAGCACGATACTGATCGGTAAGTCTGATAGCCTGCCAAATCTTAAATTGTGATTAGCTTAATTTTCTTAAAGCGCACGTGTCTTTGATAAGGCGTTATAATAGCGACTTCCTACCTGCTCGCAGGATTTTTTATCTGCTGTAGTGATTTTCCTACAAGCTCGGGAACAATTTTTTCTACACTTTTAGGGATTTCCTAGATGCTCAGGGAGATTTGCTAACTGCTTGGGAGATTTTCTAACGACTTTTATAAATTTTCTGACTGTTAGGGTGCTGGGAGACTTTCTAACTGCTTGTGGATTTCTGACTGCTCCAATGGGATTTTCTAACTGTTCTGGGAGACTTTTTTACTGCTCAAGGAGGTTTTCTTACTGCATCGGGAAGTTTTTCCAACCGCTAGAAGGGGATTTTCTGAATGCTCGGGGAGATTGTCTGTCTGATTGGGGGATTTGAAACTTCTCGGGGAAATTTTCTAACTGATTAGGGGATGTCTACTCGTACAGACTGCTCGGGGTAATTTTCTATATAATCAGGGGATTTCTAACTGCTCGAAGCTATCTTCTTACTGTTTGGAAGTTTTCCAACTGTTTAAGGAGATATTCTTACTGCTCGGGGAGATTTCTAACTGCTCTGAGAATTTTTTTTATCTGATTGGGAGATTTCTTACTGCTCAAAGGGGACTTCGAGCTACTCGAAGGGAACAGCTTGGAGAATTTCTGACTGATCAAAGAGGATTTTCTAAATGCTCGCGGAGGTTTTTCATGTCAGCTTAGTGGATTTTCGACCTTACTCGGGGGAGATTTTTCGGCTTGGGAGATTTTGTACCTCCTATTGAGAGTTTTCTGTTTGCTTAGGGATTTCTTGCTGTTTGGGAAAATTATCTTTGTGACTGGAGATTTTTAACAGCTCGAACGGCACTTTCTAACACCTTGGGAGATTTTCTATCTGTTGGGGAACTTTTCTGTCTACTTGGGAATTTCTGACTGCTCGAAGAAAATTTTATAAATGCTCGGGGGGGACATTTTCCGTCTGCCTGGGAGATTTTCTACCTCTTCGATTTCTTACTGCTCGGGGAAATTTTTTGTAAAACTTTTTGGGAAGATTCTCTAATTGCTCAGTGAGATTTTCGGTCTGCTTGGGGATTTTCTGTCTGCTCAAGGAGATTTTATAACTGCTCGGTGTGATTTTCTATCGGATTGGTGGATTTCTGAGAATGCCGCAAGGGGAATTTCCTAACTGCTTGGGCGATTATTTTCTTTTTTGGTTGACTTGGAAATTTATAATGCTGCAGGGGGACTTCTTAACTGCTTGGGAATTTTTTCTAACTGCTCTTTTTTTGTCTGCTTGGGGGATTTCTAACAGCTCCGGAATATGTTCTACCTGATTTGGGGATTTCTGACTGCCCGAACTGGACTTTTTACTTCTTGGGAGATTTTTGACTGCTCGAAGGGTCTTTCTAAATGCTCGGGGAGATTTTCTGCTTGCTTGGAAAGATTTTCTAACTGCTCGAAGAGGATTTCATAAATGTTCGGGTAGTCTGCTTGGGGAATTTTCTGTTTACTTGGGGGATTTCTGACTGCCCGAACAGGACTTTTTTTAGTTCTTAAGTGATTTTTGACTGCTCGAAGGGTCTTTGTAAATGCTCCGGGAAGATTTTCTAACTGCTCGAAGAGGACTTTTTAACTACTTGGGCAGTGTCTGACTGCTCGAGGGGTATTTTCTGTCTGTTCGGGAAGATTTTCTAATTGCTTAGGGAGGTTTTCTGTCTGCTTAGGGTATATCTTCTAACTGCTGAAAGGGGATTTTATAAATGTTCGAGTAGTCTGCCTGGGGAATTTTGTTTGGGGAACTTGGGGAACTCGGGGAATTTCTGACTGCTCAGGGAATTTTCTCTTTGATTGGGGGATTTCTGACTCCTAGAAGGGGATTTTCTAACTGCTGGTGGGTTTCCGTCTGCTTGAGGGGCTTTCTACCTGACTGCTGGGGAAAGATTTTCCGACTGCTCGCAAAAGTTTTTTCTATGTTTACGGGATTTCTGACTGCTCGGGGAAAGTTTCTATTTGATTGGAATTTCCGAATTCCCAAAAGGGATTTTCTAGTTGCAGGGGAGATTTTTTCTGTTCGTGTTTTCTACCTTATCCTGGAGGAAGATTTTTCCGCTGCTCTCAAAAATTTTCTAGCTGCTCGAAAAAAATTCAGCTGCTTGGGTGATTTTGGACTGCTTGAAGGAGATTTTCTAACTGCTCCGGGAGATTTTCGGTCTGCTTGGGGATTTTCTAACTGCTCGAGGAACTTTTCTGTCTGATTAGGGGATTTCTAACTGCTTGGGTGTTTTTGGGCTGCTTGAGGGGGATTTTCTAAATGGTCCGGGAGATTTTTAACTGCATGAGGAGTTTTTCTAACTGCCTCGGGTAGATTTTCTAACTGCTTGATGGGGATATTCTAGCTGCTCATGGAAATTTTCGGTCTGCTTAGGGGATTTCTTACTGTTAGGAAAATTTTTTATTTTATCGGGGGATTTTTTACTGCTTGGGTGATTTCGGACTGTTCGAGGGGGGTTTTCTAAATGCTCCATGAGTTTTTTAACTGCATTAGAAGTTTTTCTAACTGCCTCAGGTAGATTTTCCAACTGTTTAAAGTGGATTTCTTAAACGCTCCGGAAGATTTTTCAACTGCCTCGGGTAGAATTTCCAACTGCTCATGAGACTTTTTTTCTGCTTGGGATTCTTTGTCTGGTTGGGGAATTTTCTGTCTGTGGGGGTATTTTTTACCCGAAGATTTTTCTTCTGTGGGGGCTTTTCGGTCTGCTTAGGGGATTTTTAACTGCCCGGGGAAAGTTTCTATTTGATTGGGGGATTTTCTAACTGACGGTGGGATTTTTTACTTTACTGCTGGGAGGGAGATTTTTTGACTGCTCTAAAAAATTTTCCAGCTGCTCGGAAAGATTATCTAGCTGGTTGGGAGATTTTTCAAGTGCTCGGGGCAATTGGCTAATTGCTCGGGGAGACTTTCAGTAGATTTTCTGAATACACTGAAGGATATTATGCTTTTAGGGAGACTTTAATTTTGCTGCAAAGATTTTCTAGCAGCTTAGGAAGATTTCCGTTGAGTACTTGGGTGATTTAAAATGCCTGTCTGCGCCCCCCTGGGGGGGCACCGAAGAGCTAGTAACTTTCTAACGTGGCGACTGCAAGAAACTACGGAGGGTTTATTAACGCACGAATTGACTGCCAAAGCTTCGGTCGAATGAACGTGTAGCGAAAGTGAATTTACATGTATTTATTGAGTATTTTATCGAAGTGTTGAAAGAAAGAAAGCGAAGGGCTGCACCGGCGAAAAGAATATCCGACAAAAGATCTGTAATACGAATTTTGTTTATGGCAAGTAACGAATCAGAGCAATGAAATTGCTAGAAAACAATTCCATGCTGCTCCCTCTCCAAATAGCGGAGCGTGGGGAAAAGGTAAAGCTCAAAATGGAAAATTGGTGATGAACGGTTACGAATCACCTCATCCGTTACCTGTGGAAACAACTTTCTAAAAACGCTAAATTGATTTTAAATCGCTCGTTTCAACTGTTTGCCATTGACAAGCATGGGAATCATCCGGAATCAATTGCCAATCATGACATGGATCATTCATATTTTAAAAATTTTGGGAGGGCAATATGTGTGCGCATCGGCGCGAGCATTTTGTATTTTTTGGCGCACTAAGGCACGAGCGTGCAGCAAGATAGATTATTACTGGAAAAAAACATTGCATTCGAACTTAGGCTGGTGCTGCTCTGGCTGGTGCTGCTGTGGCTGGTGCTGCTCTGGCTGGTGCTGCTCTGGCTGGTGCTGCTGTGGCTGGTGCTGCTCTGGCTGGTGCTGCTCTGGCTGGTGCTGCTCTGGCTGGTGCTGCTCTGGCTGGTGCTGCTCTGGCTGGTGCTGCTGTGGCTGGTGCTGCTCTGGCTGGTGCTGCTCTGGCTGGTGCTGCTCTGGCTGGTGCTGCTCTGGCTGGTGCTGCTCTGGCTGGTGCTGCTGTGGCTGGTGCTGCTCTGGCTGGTGCTGCTCTGGCTGGTGCTGCTCTGGCTGGTGCTGCTCTGGCTGGTGCTGCTCTGGCTGGTGCTGCTCTGGCTGGTGCTGCTCTGCCTGGTGCTGCTCTGCCTGGTGCTGCTCTGGCTGGTGCTGCTCTGGCTGGTGCTGCTCTGCCTGGTGCTGCTCTGGCTGGTGCTGCTCTGGCTGGTGCTGCTCTGGATGGTGCTGCCAATGCCCTAATGCTCTGTCGTCTATGTGCGATGCGAGCTTTGAAAATTCCAGCTCATCGATCTCACCAATGCCAAGCAATGTAGTTGCACCGAAAAATACGCTTGGAATGCAGCAGCGATCGTGACCTTGGACGTCTGATGCGTGGACCGCGAAGACCAGTCGGCACAAAACGTCTGAAAAGCATTCATAATGTGCTCCAGGAAGGACCAGAAGTTCGGATGGCTGACCTTGATCCGGTTGCTAAGGACTCGGTGGTATGATTGCACACTGACAGCCCTGTGAAAGTGCGTTCTTCTGCCTGTGCGCGCCTCTCCCAATGTGCAATTGGGAATTTGCGCGCTTGTGGCGGTGCGCGCTTATGAGAGCTTGCCCAAATTTTTTTCTGATTTCGAAAATACTGCAATACTCAAAGCACTCACAACGACAAAATTTAAATTTGCCATATTACGCTCGTACTTTGATTTTTGGGCGAGCTAACGATAAGCAGGTCAATATTTCAGAGCTAGTTTGACTTGTAATTGTGAAGATTCATATATTGAAGAATCATAAGTATTGATTTATTTTGAAAGCATATTGACATCAAATTTACTCTAGCAAATAAAAATTTGATGCAACAAAAACGTGATTGTTTACTGCTAGCCACCACACGCTCTCAGTTAAATACATGGCTAGATTTAAACTTATATAGCTTTAGTCTGAAAAGAAATTTATGAGAAAATATTTCATTTATTTATTACTTCTCATTTATTCAACATTCTTTAATAAGAATTCTGGAATCGAATTCAGAGACAATAGATATTGGAGTCTGTGCACGTTTCTTTTTCGTTGTTGTTAAAAAGTGAGGCTTTAAAGCCGCGCCTCAGCCCATCGAAGGGCTCATACGTTTCTTTTTCGAGGAGTTGTAGCCAGAGGAGTTGTAGCCTAGTGGCTAGGGCGCCTGCCTCCTGACCGGAAGGTCGTGGGTTCGAGTCCCGGCCCTAGGATAAAATTTGTGCCCTTCAGCAAGGCACTTAATACCGCATTGCTTCAGTCCACCCAGCTGAGATCGGGTACCAGTTTGAGCTGGGTAAATTTAGTGTGGGTGTTGCGGCCCCTCCAGCCCGTCAGGCTGAAAGCTGTACACAGTCCTCGGATGCGCCGCGCAACTAGCTGCGGTTGTGCCGTGGGCTGTACATCTGATCGAAAGGTCGGGTGTCTAAATTTATTATTATTATTATTTATTTTTCCATTAAAAGGTACTTCACCATGATCTTTCGTTGTTTTAATAAAGTAGAATTCATCATTTTAATTTTCTGCATAACACTTACTATAGAATAAAATCAACAGATTAATAAAAGCAATATGAAACCTTTTGCATATGCATGGAAAAAGGCTAGAATGGGATTGAATCATCAACATATTAGAAGACGAGTAAGACCCTGTTTTCACAGTCTTCCGGTTCCGGTACAGATCCGGCTTGTCAGAAAAGTGGGGTTCGAATCAACTTAAAAACACTGGTAAGAGATGGATGAAAGCAGACAAGATAAATCGCCTTACTTATGAAAATATCCGGGAGTATATATGCTACATAAGCAGTATGTGAGTTGTACGTAATCACTGCTGCTCTCATCGTGTTAAACTTAGGTGAAGAAACATGCAAAAAATTATTAGGCAGTTATGCAACTTTTCAGAATGATAGATAATCAAGCTTAAAAATTTTAAGTTGACTTGCAATCACGGACTATGAGATGTACACTTCTGCCACGCTGGGACGCTGTAAACAAAGAGGCAGATTTAGAGTTAAAAAAATAAAAAAGTACTAAATAAATGAAGTTTTACTTACAGAGTTTTCGTATTCTTCAGACACATAGCAGCTAAAGTTCACACGATGTTGAATTGGCTCTCTTCTGGTGTTTTGAGTTGCTTTCTTATTAGTTTTTTGTCCTTTAAAAAGCACAAAAACTGCTAACAATAGTAGGGCAACAATCGTGACAACAGCAGCCGCTGTTGAAGCAGCCAAAGCAGGTCGCTCCCAGTACCCTGCCAGCCTGGCTTCTGTAAGTTTTTTATTATACTTTTATTAGTGAGTCACACAGTCCAGTGGAAAATACTCATAGACGTCTGAGTTGACTACTAACCACTACTCAATTTCGATAGATGCAGCTCTACGTAGGTGCCATTAAGCAAATGGCACTTAATTGTCGAACCTGCTGCGCTCAGCGACTTTGGGACAATCGCTGCAAACTCTGAGGTCAGCGATGCACGACAGGCTGGACAAGCCCAACTTGATAAAGTCTGAAAGAGTTTGTGTACTGTTCTATTTCATAAAGATCTCAGTCGATAATGTTTATCAAAAGGCAAGGCCAACCTTTTTGATGAGCATCACGGAAACTAAGCTACCGTTTGGCAATAAGAACTCGCAGCGGTGTCTTACACTAGGGCAAGACTGCTCGGACATGGCAAGAAATCGAACAACCCCCGTCAGAGACCATAGTTGGGGTTCAATCAGCTTAATCTCGATTGTCTCTGGATTAGCTGAAGTTTAATTATTTTTGTTATAAGTGTTTTGAAGAAAATTAAAACATTTTTTTAGTTCAAACAAGTCCTCACGCGATGGCAAGGCTACATCCTGCTCAACCTTCCTTGGCAATCCATTCGACCATGTAACGGTGCAAGTAACTCTGCGAATGCAGTAGTGGCTGATAGCGTCCATGCTTAACTTGTTAATTGAATATTCAGACTCCAATATATTTTGATTGTTTGTAGACAGCTGAAAATATTTTAATTAGTTCCGATACAGTTGGTTACATTTTTAAACGTTGCGTCATGCTCATTACCTGAACTATGATTGACTGATTGGAGCCTTGTGGCTGAAGCTGGCAGAATACTCCAGTGTCGAAAGTAGAAGATTGCACTAACAGTCTCATTGAGGTCAGGCTTGCAGCTCTGCCTGACCAAGTGCCTCTCATGAGAGACTGCACATTTCGGCCTATGAATTACAACCGTATAAATTATTAGACATGCTAGCTTTTGTAATTTGTTGAAACAGTACGAGTGTATTGCAGAAAGTTATGCAAATTTATAGATTCTATCATCGAGAAGTTCTTAATTTGACTTACCAACAGTGAACTCCAGCATGAAGCTTGAACGAATGGAGACGCGATTTAGCCGGAAAACGACTGTGGCCGAACCCAAAAATGCATATTCCATCACGCAATTCGGAACGGCATCGCAATCAGAACCCGGCCCAACTAGCGAACTTGAATCAGAGATTACTTGAAGGTCACTTTTAAGGAATTTTTCTGAACTGCTGATTCTTATGTTTAAAATTGCATTGCGTGTCGATTTTAGACGCAAAATTTGCAAAACTTCATAGAATTCGAATGATCCGTAAGCCGGCGGACTCCGTCTAAGTCCCCCGTTTGACCTTATTTCTTCAATAGACACTCCCATTTCTAGAAAGATTTTTTCAGCGAGTAAGTTATGCTTAAGATCATGAATTATGGTACGAAGCTTTTATACACTTACTTCTCCGCCGAATTATGTTATGAATCTCGATAAAACTTAAATTCTGTCTTCGGAATGCAAATTCTAGAAAATCTTTCCGGTACCTGGTTGCATTACTCTTCAGCTGGTACCGTATCAGTGTCATTCCAGTAAGCTCAAAAGTTGACTCGATAGGCTTACTCAGACTTGTTAGATTGTACAACAGCCTGTCTTCCACTGGAGTATCTGTACTGCCATAAATGGTCAATAAATCACAGCAGGCATCCACATTAAATGTAACGAATTGAATTGTAACCAACTCAAACGGTCCAGAGCCAATAACCCAGCAGAAATCCAAAGTTGAACTGTTCATCTTGATTTTTTGAGCAAAGCTTTCACTACTCACAGTGGCTTCTTGCTGCTTTAGTGCAACTTTCTCTCTACAAGCGTCTAGAATAAAAAATTTTAATATTAATAATAATTTTGATACAGCTCCATCGTATCAACCATAGTTTAAAAATTTATAACATTGGGATGCAAATTTGCTATATAAAATTCACTTACTTTCTTCAAGAAGAACAAATTCAAAGTAGAACCCTTTGCTAGCTGACCAGCCATTGGTGGTAAATACCAAAGTAAGATTGTGCCGGAACTGATACGACTGCGCGGTCAGGTTACCGGAAAGTTCCTGCACCAGGTTTAAAACTCTGCCGGGTTCTTTGGATATTTTTCCTGAATAAACCCTGAGAAAGTCGTCGCTAGATTGCGTCTCAAATACAATGAGTCGAATTGTCGCGTAGTATCCTGCAGGTACATGGATGCTCCAGCTCAAATAGTAATTATGCGGGCAAACACTGTCGCTAAAGCTTGGGTGACTTTTTCGAGTACCAGTTTTCTGAGAAATAACCTCAGTCGCACCTGGTTTAGTCAATTGTATTACGAGTAATTTCTCTTAAAAATATCGTCAGAGTGGTTTAATTCATTGAAAATTCATTATTGCTTACCTCTTATAGCATCATTTTCTTGTAGTACTGATGTAAAATTGAATCGAAAACCGGTCATTTCATTTGAAACATCAGATGTGAATCGAATAAGCGTTGTTCCCTTCACCCAAAACTCCGAACTCGCATCGGATCTGTGGATCAGTCTAAACCGCTCATAATCCGAGTTGTTGGTATCAATGCCTTCGTAGATTTGAATTTTGTCGCAGCATTCTTCTAGGTCAATTTTCGAAAATCGAATTATCTTTATTGCTGCAGTTCGGATGACCCAACGCGTGTCCAGATTACTCCCGTACAGACTGCTCGAGTTAGCGCTGTCTGGACACGCAACAGTTCCGCTTTTTGAGTAAAAGTCTCTGCCTTGACATGCTTCTAAAGTCAGTTAGTTTATTAAAAATTATAGTCATCACGGTGGTTGCACTTAACGAGTATCTGATAGAAAGTTCATATCCTGAGCTTAGAATTTGTTGTACGAGCGTAAACAGATTGTTACAGAAGTGCAGATTTTAAATCGCCAAAAAATCATGATTATTAATTACACTTATAAATAAAATATTAAATGAATAAATTTAAACACCCGACCTTTCGATAAGATGTACAGCCTACGGCACAGCCGCAGCTAGTTGCGCGGCGCATCCGAAGGCTGTGTAAAGCTTTCAGCCTGACGGGCTGGAGGGGCCGCAACACCCACACTAAATTTACCCAGCTCAAACTGGTATTGGATCTCAGCTGGATGGACTGAAGCAATGCAGGATTAAGTGCCTTGCTGAAGGGCACAAATTTTATCCTAGGGCCGGGACTCGAACCCACGACCTTCCGGTCATAATTACACTTAGCTAGTTAAGAACTCAGGAAAATTATATATTGATGACAATCACTTACCACTCAATGTCCAATTTGCTAAGCCAACAAAAATAAGTAAAAATCGTAAGCGACTATGATGTTTAATGTTCATCTTTGAAGATAGAAATTCTTGGTAAATGTTGACTGCGGTTATTGACAAAGTGACGCTCATCTATGAAGACGTTTCTGAAGACAATTTTAGAAGTAAACGCATCAAATTTAAACTATTTTAAGCGTCGAATGATAAATAAAATCAACTATGCCATCGTCAGAATTGGATTTTGTAGGTTCAAGTACCTAAGAATAAACAACTTTAGGCATCAAAGTAGAAACAGCGATTTAAAAATTAAGAACAGAATATAATTTACATGTAAATAAAGCACGCTAAAGCACGTGACCAAATCAGCACATTTTAATGTTTATTCAACTAGTTATCCGCAATAAATTTATCAAGGACGAAAAAAAAATTTATTATATGGTGAAGGACATTTCTGCTGCCTTGATACCATCGAAGTATTCTTGGTAGCAAAAATATTCGATGTAAATCACTAGAGTAAGACTGACGCACCAATTTTTAGTTGGTTACTTTAATCACATTCTTAAAGATAGGCTCAAGGATCTTCAATGGGTTGAGGGTTGTTCTGTTTATCATTTAAGTGATTACAAGTTTGCGAAAATTATTTACTGAACTAGCTGCCTAAGTCTTGAATACGCTCGTAAAAACCTTTGTTCAGTGGACGTCAGTCTGTAAACACTGAACCACAGAATTTCGGCATAAATATTTATGTTTAGGCTAATATGCAACACCCATCAACACTTTAGTAAGGAACCATTCACTTTATTTATACTGATGAAGTTAGTTCCATCGCCAAGATAGGTATGCGCAAAATTATTTTGATGCGGCTTTTGATTTTAAATGGACAGCTAAGCTACGATGATAACAAAATTGTAAGTGACACTGCTTCATTAAATAAATAAAGTCGAGGTATTTATTTAGCGATAATTTATTTTCACTAAATTGTCAGTTAACTGAGTGCGTTAACCCTAAAAACCAAACTTTAGCAATAACACAATGCATCGAACTTGCAATAGGGTGCTAATCATCTTGGAGCTGACACGTCAAAAGTATCAAAAATCGTCAATAATAATGATATTAGCTACGTACAGTGCATGACATAGGGATCAGTAGTGTGTTCTTTTTTTATAAACAAGAGTTTACAGATAATTTGGGCCGTCTACAGGTAACTAATATTGATTCATTTATTGCAAATGAAATGAACTTGCAATTTACAAGGCACTGTAAATTCATAAATCCTTGGTTGAATAATCAGTTCAGATAGATTTCACTGGCAGGCTGGAAAAGAAAAACACAGATACGAGGGCAATACAGTTGACATATAATAGATGGGCATTTTAATAAAAAAATAAGCAACTACTATTAGTCTTACGTGCTTTGCTACAACGTATTGGTTGCCCCTGATGACTCTGCGATTCATTCTCATCATTGACGATTTCTCAACACCTGGTTGACCTCTGCGCCTCATGAACAGAATGTAGATAAAGGCTGACAGAGTGATTACAGCGAGAAAACAAATCACCAATGCTGTCATCATGAACGGGACCAACCAATCTCTCGATACCGTCTTATCTGCTATTGATTTTAAAAGCGCGATGAGTAGTAAATATTCTTTAAAAAAAGTGACATTTTTTTAACAAAAAGTCCTTACTAGTATTGTAATACGGCATCTCAAGACGAGCTGACTGGCCGCTAAGTAGTCGACATTCAATGATTGAACCTTTGATGTCCGACGCCTGTCGAGCGACTACTGAAAGGATTGACGTCACAGAGCTGACGCACTGAGGCTCTGATGGTTCTGAAATTTCCTGAAAAGATATTACATTTTGTATGCAATAAGTAACGAGCACCGATAGCATTATGCGATTATCATCTTATTTTACCTTTTGAAGAAGTTGGGCAGGATAAATTTTGCCCTCAATTGTCCTCAGCTGGCACCGGTGACTCACACTGGGACAAGCGGCTTCTGACTTTGCCAAAAACCGGGCCACCCCTGTGACTAAACTGAGCTCTGGCTGCATCAGCTCAAGGAAAATCGACTCTGGATCAGCTGAAAATATCGATTAATTATGCTGTCTTTAGGTATGTTAATGAGCTGGTTTATAGCGATTTGGTCCAATTCTTACGCTCAGCAAGTTCGACGTCACTTTCCAATCTTCTCGGCTGACCAGATGGCCAAACGAATGTGCATCGTAGGGAAGCGATGCAGACATCATAGGAACGAGAGTTCGAAAATGACAATGAGTAAAGTACTTTGAAATGCTGCTGGTTAGAGTGCATCAACTAAAATTTGAATATTAGATAGTTTAATGCGCTACGAACTATGTAGATAGCATAAAGTATTGATTAGCATTCATCTTGCCGTTTTTTTATTACAGCAGGGTGTAACGTGCGATTTCCACAGGCAGGTCTGGCAAGGCATTGAGCTGTAGCAGCCGGATTTGAAGAGCTCACTAGAATTTTCATCGGATTGCTGAGGGAAAATCTTCCCGACCAATGTTGAAATAGTGGTTGGATTTTTCTACCTTAAAGAAAGATTTGATTGCGATTTATATTGCTACAGTCTACTTCTTCTTTCTTGCTTATTATCAACGGCCTTTCTTACCAACAATGAATTCAAACTCAAATCCTGCATGATAGGCTAGCATAGTAGTTTCGTACACAATGGTTGCACCTCCAACGAATTGGTCCTCTATTTTGGTTGCCAATCCGTCAAAAACGTTCCAGCTAAGGCTTTCGGACTGCATATGACAGGGACCAGAGTATACCTTCAGCTTGCCTTGCTGAAATTTCGTTGATAGGTTGCTGAATCTGATTGTCACAGTATCGGTAATCCTTGAGCTGATAATCCAAATGTACATAGCCTTGGTAGAGCTGGCTTCTATGGTAGGATTTAACCGTTCGATCTCAGCTAGATCGTTCGGTGCGGTGTAAATACCAAATGATCGATAACCCACTACGCTTTGACGCGAACCGCTTTCGGCTTTTATCCTTTCTACCACGGCCATATCCAGTCCTGAAAACCGCAGCATCAATGCTTTAGCTAGGTTCCACTTGTCTTACCAAAAAAAATAATTTACCTTGATGCAGATTTGGCAGAGGGCTAATAGATTCCTCAGAATTTCTTCTGCTCCGGTACACAAATTCGATGCTGGAATTTTGGCTAGCTTTAAAACGAACCAATACCATGCCAGATACTGTCAGCCAGAATTCGGTATCTATTGCGTCTAAATTACTCAGCTGCAGTACCTCCTTCTCTGTGTTCGGCACCTCAGAGTTCGCGTACACGTGTACTTTATCACAGCAGGGGTTAATGTCTAATCTGTTGAAATTAATTCCGACAAAGCCGCTAGCATTGATCAGCCAGCATATTTCATGCTTGACTTGGGTTGAAAAACTGCTAACAGTTCCTTCTTTGTCTGTCAAATTTATTTTTTCCGAACAAGCGGCTGAAAGGCAGACAGACTTTTTTTAATTGAAATTTTATTTTTTTAAACGAATGTTTCTATGAGTAAAGTTCAACTTGACTTACATGACTCTAAAACCATAAATTCAAACGCAAATCCTGCCTTAACATCGGAAGAGCCATTCGCTTTGAAAACGAGAGTGACACTTTCAGAAAATTTCAACTCTGGAATCGTCTGTCTCCCAGAAAACTCGTGAAGAACTTCCCTACCAACGTTTGGCACAGGTCCAGGATGAATTGTCAGAAAGTCTCGACCATGCTGAGTGTTGAAGGCGCTAATTCTGACTGTCAGAAGGCTGTCATTTGGAACGTGAATGCTCCAGGCTAGTTTTAAATCATTAGGGTAGCCCCTAAAACTGAAGCCGGGGTGACTAAACCGATAGCCGCTTCGCTGCCTGATCACTTCGGTAGGGACTAAGAAAATTAATGAAATTATATTTAAAAATTTCTAGCATTTTTTAAGGGAATTAATCAACAAAATTTTTCCAATCCATTTCTACTTACCAATAATGCTTGAATTCATTTTATGCTCGTACGAAAACTTAATACCGGTCCGGTGAACAGTTTTATCAGTGAGAAAGCGAACGAGTGTTTTCCCCGTTAGCCAGAACTCTGAACTAACCGCATCAGCACTATTGACTCGGAATCGCATTCTGTCACTCTCAACTGCGTCCGTATTCTCAAAGATGAGCACATTATCGTAGCGCGACTCAACATCAACTTTCAGAAATCTGATCACTTTCACGCCGTCATGGCTGAGTAGCCAGCGGCTGTCCAAATTCGGCGAATACCTGCTATCGTGGGCAGAACCGCTAGGACACGACACGGTACCATTGAGCGCAGAAAGCACTTCACTGTTGCATGCATCTGTAATTAAATGTTTTTGTGATTTTTTTATTCATGTTTAAATTATAGATCTTCGATGTGTACTCTGAAAAAAATATTACCAACTAGCTGAGCGACTGACAAAATGAGGACGATAGCGAATTGCAGCATATCGAATGCCTTGTCACACATTGATTTTAAGGAAACTAACTTGGATAAAGTTAGGCAATCCTAATCTCT
The DNA here is from genome assembly GCA_950096795.1 of Macrostomum cliftonense. NCBI lineage: Eukaryota > Metazoa > Platyhelminthes > Macrostomidae > Macrostomum > Macrostomum cliftonense. The sequence continues at coordinate 1,876,626 of CATNEM010000104.1, read as the reverse complement.
AGCTAAAGGCTTAAATTTTGAACTTGTTGGTGATGCTTGGTAGCTTGGTGGAATGACCTTCAACCTACTGTTACTTGTGCAGTCTGTAGCTTTATAATGAAGTGATTTTTACTGATAAGCTTTACATAAACAATGAATTGATGCCAACACAAAATTGTTAGAAAAAATCTGCTTCATATATAGAGTGGCATCCTTAAGCGCAAGGCCCAAGTGTAAATTCGTCATGTACAGTAGAAAAAAACTCATCCAGTCGAAAGATTTTTTTAGGGCCTTCGCAGCTCTAGATGAACTTCAGAGTGAACTATATGACCTTCCACTTGGACTTAATCAGATGACTCTGCTTTAATACACTGCATAAATTTCTATTTTTAAATCTTTTAAGGAGCACAAATTTTTATATCGCGTTTATCTACTATTGCATTTTTCCTGCAAGATTTCAGCAGATATTGTTTCAGAATTTCAGAGTGATTCTTCACTTAGCAGCGGATTATATTGCTCCTAGCCTCCATGCATAAAAATAACTGATCTTTTCTGAATCTGAACCGGTCTGAATTAATGTGAGGCTGCACACGAAACCGCGCTAGGGAAAATAGCCAACCTACAACGCGGGGTCGAACCTGGACCAGTGGCACACAAGGCAGACGCGCTAGACCGTCGAGCCACTCGCCCCTCCTAAACTGAGGGGCCGCAACACCCTCTGAATTTATCCAGCTCAAATTGGGTGGACTGAAGCAATGCTGGATTAAGTGCCAAGGCCACAATTTACCTCCAACAGCCAAGGGTCGAACCCACGACCTTCCGGTCGGTCAAAAGGCAGGCGCACTTAGCCACTGGGCTACAACTCCTTATACTTGCAGTGCGCATCCACAAACGCAGTTTTAATTTTGTTTTTTTATCCAATTCTTTTCCTTTTTCTATTTCTCTATTAGCAATGCCAATTTCCAATTAAAACCTTCAGAGCTGCAGTCTCTGTTCTCTGACTGAAGTTGTTCAGTTCAAGATAATCTCTGAGAATGCTTCTACCAGTGAGAAACATGATTTCAAGATCGAAACAGCTGGATGCGGTGTCCTTGTTGCTAGAAAATAGAAAAAAATTATTATTTGACTATTGCGAGAGCTTATTCGGGCTCAATTACACTCAATGAATTGAGAAGGCTTGAAAATGGCTGAAAAAAAGCGTTTCTTGCTTCTAGAATTTGTTTTGCTGTTTTTGCTTCTACTGTTATCTGGTTTTGGTTTCGTTTTAAGACCCGTATCGGTCTGAATAGCTAAAATTTTATTTTCAAGTATGTCTCAAATATTGGCTTTCATCAACAAATACATATTTTTCCTAGATAAATTTTCTAATCAATTGTTTCTAAAGCTTTGAACTTCGTTACTTTTTTCTGCCTTATTTTGTTTTTTTTCTACCAGGTATTTAATCCGATATTTACTCATGTAACATCAGCGCTAATCTTGCATATCACGCTACTAGTACTAAGTAGCAAGTTAGTCCATGTATTGTTAGTCCGTAGCGCTAATAGAGCGCAATGTGTCTCTTCATATTTCACTTGAAAAATGTTTAAAAAGTAAATAAAATTGATAGAAATTTACGAAATTACGTTAAACTTTTACTTGAGAGTTTCGTAGATTTAGGTGAAAATTAATATAAGTGAAGTTCAGAACAAACACGACCTTCCACCAAGAATTTATCAGATATTTCTGTTTTAATGTTGAAGCCCATTATTTATAAAACATCCATTCGAGTGTTTGCGTCAATCTTCGATGGACCTTATTAAACAGTCCCACGTAAATACTACATGTTTTTATGCAATGAAGCTGCATTTTTACTGGCATTACTATTCAGAAATTGAACTTAATACCCTGTACCGGTGTACATACCTTCTTCGGCCGGTTAGATCTGAATCGAATACACATTAGAAAAAACTTATAAATTGTTGTGCTACAGTAACAAAGTATTTTTCGCATATAGCCAAACGGAAATATACAATGCAGAATATTACAATCGTAATATTACAATTTATTGTAGAGGATTGAAAAGATCAAATTCTACGTCGTACATTCTAAAAAATCTACTCTAAAAAGTCAGCTTTTTACAGGTTAGTTCGATGGAAATCCTGCAGTGACGGCTATTGTTTAGAAAAATCAAACACAGAATTAAGTTCAATATGCTGCATTTATGATTATTAAGCATTCAAAATTCAAGACTAGGGATAGTAATGATCAGATAATATTAGCTCAACTAAGATAAGAATAAAAACATACCAACGGTTATATTGTTGACGATGCAATTTTTTGCGATAATTCAACATAAACAAAATACGAGCTTGTTTACGTAATTATCGTGTTTATTTGCATGATTTTTCTGCAGAAATGATTGCATAAAAACCATTAAATTTTTATATAATACTGCTTCATTGGACGCTCTTAAAATGTAAATTAAGTCTATTTAACAGTTTATGAAAATGATGCACACATAAAGCTGGCCGATCAATATGGCATCACCCTTCATATTCGTACACTTCTGCACTATCTTCCACCTGGAATAATGAAACGAATAATATTTTATTTCCCTAGCTAAATGATCATGACGGGAGAAAACAAATGGGTAATTATGAATTTTATTTATCAATTTTTAATTTACCGGGCTACAAGAAGCTCCTTCACGCTGATTTACCGGTTTTCGCATTTTCAAATTCACTACAACAGCTTCAGGGGCCGCCCTCAGTTGAGTTGCCTTGATTTTCTTGTAGAGTGCACATAAAACGGCTGCTAGTGCTATTATGGTCACAAGAGCTGTTGTTAATGATGTGAATAGGACAGGTCGCTCCCAGGATTCAGCCAGTCTAGCCTCTGTGCAAATTATTTAGCAGATAGGCGCGTTAGCAACAGATTTTCATTGCTTGCTAGTGTAAATCTGCGGCCCTCACCAAATTTCAGCTTCGAAAGCTCGAAAAGCCCGAAGCTACCGTTCTGGAGATGGCATTTAATAGCTGCCCCTGGGATTACAGATGGCTGAGCGACAGCAGCAAACTCCGTGGTCAGTGAGCTGACGCACTGAGGGCCAACTGGTTCTGTTACGGTCTGAAATAAAATTTTTATTTCTTAATGTCTTGAATTTTTCTATCTGAAGGTCTGAAGGATTGAAATTTGTGTTGCTATACAGACCTGCATTCCAGCATGAGCAACAAGGACACCACCTCCAGCAGTCCTGATCTCGCAACTGTGCTTCACACCTGGACATACCTTCACAGAGACTACCCGGAACTGAACAACTCCGGTCAGAGACCACAGCTCGGGCTTCAGCAGCTCGATTCTGACAGACTGCGGCTCTGGAAGAATAAAGAAACAGTGTTTTGCTCAGAAATTAGAGTAGTGAATTTTGATCTGCATATAAATTGGTGGATAATTAATGTTGACTTCAAAAGGCAAATCAAGGAAAACTATAAGGATTGATATTGGACTTATTTAAGGCGTTAGGAATTATAATTACTTAAGTTAGGCTATCAAGACATCATAAAGTACAAGCTATCACAAACCATTTCCTCTGTTGACTAGTCTCGGTGAAGCGGTTAACAAGTTTTGAGCTGAAATATATAATTAAATTACTGAATGCGCTCAATAAAGTATAATTGCAGTACATAGGAAAGAATAATCTACAAATGGGCAGGAAGGCATAATATCCGTAACAATGAGGTGATTAACTTAAAGCAAGAGATTCACCCACTGATGTTAAACATAAACTCAAATCCCGCGTCCACCTTAGAGCCATCAGAAGAGAACACAATTGTGGCGCTGTGAGAAAACCTGAAAATCAGCGAGCCGCTCGCGTGACTGCCTGAAATTTCGTGAGACTCTCTGCCGCCAGCTAGCGGAACCAGCCCGCTGTACATTCTAACGCTGTCGTACTTCAGTTCTGTAGAAAAGTTTTTAAAACTGATTGTCAGCTCGTTGTTGCTAGGAACAAAAATGCTCCAGGCCTTCTTGAAATGGTTCGGGTATTGGCCAGGCATTGGGTGGCTGCGTCTGACTCCACTGTGCTGCCTGATGATCTCTGTGGCGGCTGAAACCGGCGGGTAAGCAGCTGTACTTGCTGGTGCAGATTTCACTAACAATAAGTACTTGACAAACCTGAAATGTTCGGTACAGCAGCTGCGGTGAATATCAGCTTGAATCCAGCTAGTGAAACAGTTCTGTCGGTTTTGAAGCGCACAGTCACTGGAGCTGTGAGCCAGAATTCGGACTGAATAACATTAGGACTGAACAGTCGAAATCTTTCCGAGCTCTGCGAGCCCTCGTAGAGCAACACCGGATCGTGGATGTCTTCAACAAGCAGCCGGGAGAAGCGGATTCTCACCACTCCCTGAGTGAGAATCTTCCACAGCACATCCAGGTTATTCGAGTAGGTTGCACCGCTGACTGGACACGCGATGGTACCGGATGACGAATGCAGTGTGCCGCCTGTACATGCTGCAACTGGAGTTTAAGTAAGTGTGGCTGCTACCGCGAAGCTCATATGAGTATAAACTAAGTAATAGACCTGAAACTTACCTTCAGCTTTTGAGTAGCAAAACAGACCAATCACTGCACAAATAAATATATAATCTTGTGCCCTTATAATCGTCATTACTTCGTACTATCGTTTGCTCTGTTGAAAATATTATTGACCAGCTTGCGTTAAAACAGCGCTTTTGGGTAACTTCATTTCTTATTATTTACTGCGTCAATCTACGAGCGTAAACTTTGAATAAGCGTACATGCATTTGTATGCAATCACACCAAAATTTGTGGTTTGAACTGTGTTACTTTATATGAAAGGTTTGCTTTAAGTAAAGCATCTCTAATTGGCCCTGGATGGCTGTCTCTGCAGCTAAATTTTGTCTCTGTCTGCCAGATTAGCCTCATTGGATAATAAGCACGGATTTAGTTGCTTTGCAGAAATATCTTGCGACAAATCATGGATCAGATAAAAACAAACATGTAACGCGTGTGAAGTCGTAATTTATTATAAATAATGTAAGTTTTCTAAATAGTCACTCTTTTATTAACGTGTGTAATCTGCGCTTGCACTTAAGTTACTACAAAAGAGATATATAATAAAAGAGTATTGTTTTTTATTTGAAATCCATCAACATTTGGCATTGTGAAGGCGATAACATAAATTAGTGTAATCAGATTATTGCACGCAGCACGCGGTTGCTTCCGAAAGCATTTTGCCAATCACAAAGGCGGAGAAAACTTAGCGGAAAAGATTCCCAACTAGCCTATTCTATTCCCCTTTGAGGATGCTAGGCCTCCTCTTTTTGGAAGCTGTCCAGTTTTAAAAAATCATGAAACTTTTACTTTTTCATTACTTTTTCATTTTCATACTTTTACTTTTTGCTAATTTACTTAAGTTGACTTTACTGTAGCTACTGGAATATAATATCTGTTGCGCAAGAAATATTGAGTCAGGAGTAGACTTAACCATCAAAAAATTCATTCATGCAGGCAAGATTAGCAATTTAGAAAATATCGTTACTGTGAATAGAAAAACACACTTTCTTGAATAATTTTCTTTACGATAAAAATGGCTAGGATACGCTAGAACACAGTCACAATCAAAGACGCAGTCATGGAGATAGAATCACCCCTAATCACACTAGAAAATTACTCTTGATTAAGTGTAGACATCTTGAATAACTAAATATTATTAGTCAGGAGTTTCATAATAAAAGTCCAAGCATAATCAGTAGCTTTCTGTCCATCGTTGTGAGACTTCAGGTGACATAAACTCCAGTTAGATCCTCGGCCTAAATTAGAAGGCGATTCAAAAAAAGCCATTAATAGTGTAAAAATTCCAAATCATGCAATCAGGAGTTAAAATTATCTGGATACATAGTGCATTTAGTGTCTTTGGAAATTCGAAAACTAGCTACTTACTTTGCAAGTCGACTCAGAAGTGTACTGATTGTACGGCGGCTGCATTTTGATCGTTTCCTCGGCAGCGGAAGCTTTCCCCAGCTCCCTGCGAAGTCGGCCGCTGCCTGTTCGAGTGAAAAGCGCGCAAGCCGCTGCTAAGAATGCTGCCGTTGTGAGCACAGACAGCGCTGATGCAGCAGCTAGCAGCGGCCGCTCCCACACTTTGGCGAGTCGCGAATCTGTTAAACCATGTAGCTTCCTGCTTAGACCTACGCTCGTATCATCAAAGAATGTGATGCATGCATGAAATACTCACCGAGATTGTGCCTCGGCAGCTCAAGTAGCGCAGAGTCGCCGTTGAGCAGTCGGCATTGGATCACTGAGCCCGCCATGACCGCCGCTTCAGCAGCCACGGCGAATTGCGACGCCACAGAGCTGAGGCAGAGCGTTCCACTGGGTTCTAAGAAATCCTGCAATTTTCAAACCTAAATATTGTTCATCTGTCCTATGGCAATCCCCATAGAAATTGTTTTAAATAGCGAATTAACCTTTTTGATGATGGACACCAGGAGGCTGTCATTTTCCGGTGTTCTAATCTCGCACCGGTGTCTGGTTCTGGAACAGGCAAATTCGCTGACGGCTTGAAACCGAAGAACTCCAGTCAGTGGCCAAAGTTCAGGGCGAATAAGCTCAATCTTGATTGTCTCTGGATCCACTGAAATTAGAAATGCACCGTTTGCTACTGTAACCTGAAATAAATATAGGAATGCAAAATCCTCTTGCAGAAGTACGTGTACTTACCCGCAGGAAGTACAATTGAGCTGCGCATAGTTTGCAATCCAGCTCCTGAGAATTCACACGTCACTTCTTTTACACACGCTGATTCATTGGAAATCGCAGGCAAATCAACTCGAAATTCTGACGCATTTCGAATTCCAACCTGCAATATTAAAGGTCCCAATGGTGAGGCCCAGTTGGCTGTTGCAGCATGATTAAACAACAGCAAGTTAATTACCCTCGCAACGGTGTCAGTTTGCTGACAATCGTAACATGGCCAGCAGCGCACGGAAGTCCGGTTCCATACCGAGTCGGTGGGCTTCGGGTCCAACGGCACGCTCAGTGCAATCGGTGCAGATCCGCCTTCCCACTTGGCGAGGTTCCACAGAACTCGATGGGAGTCTGCAATAGGTACTAGGCTCTAATTTCATTTTAGTGACAATCCGAAAGCTGAGAGAATTTTACTTGCCAAGACTAATCAAGGGCAGTCTGCGCATTGCTGCGCTCTCGTTCTTCAGACGGCATTGAACTGACGAGTTCGTGCTGATGAACTGAGCTGGCACTACGAAATCGGTAGTCAGAGTTATCTTACATTGCGTATTGCTGCTTCTTGAAGACATCTGAGAAATATACACGGATAAAGTAAAAGTCAATAAAAGAACAAAAAACTCGTGGCTGAATCGTAAGACTCACCCGATTGAATCGCTGAGCAGCAATGGAAGCATCAGCTGCCGTCACCCAGCACTGGTGCAGCACTGCAGGACAAGCATTTAGGGACACAACTCGAAACTGAACCATTCCTAATAGAGACCAGAGCTGCGGATTTAGTGGCTCGATCGAAACTGAATCAGGATACGCTGAAATTACGATAGTATTGTTCTAAAAATTTCTGGGATTATTGGAATTTTCATAGAAATAATGAAGCCTTTACCAGGGGGTATAGGAGTTGATCTTGTCAAGTCGATCATGCCAGGGGATTTGAATGCACAAAATATGTTGCTTGAGCAAACTTGGGTGCCGGACAATGAGCCATGAAACACAAAAGTTTTCGCTATTCCTCCTTGAGGAAGACTTCCAGCCTAGAGAGGAAAAATATTTAAAGTTTTTATTTGCGTCATATTCGCGTTTACTTTACTAATCTAAGGGCAAATAAAAAAGAAGACTGTAAATTTTGAATTTAAAAGCTTGAAGCTTGAAAGTTTGAAGTTACTTTTTTGCTTTTCTCCCATACTCATGATATTTTGGCTTTCTTAGAAAGCCTACATCTGCGTAGATTTTATGATTTTCAGACAGAGATGCTATTCTTGACTGCTCATACAGACAATCATAATGTGCTGCATGTATATGCAATAAAACTAGAATGGCAAACTTCTATGATTTTAAGTACAATGTGCTCCTTTGCCAGACTGTTAGTGTTTTTCACAAGTCAAGTAACTCAAATCTCAATTTAAAAGCAAATCCCTAAAGAAGCCTAGAACAGAATCTTCATTTACAAATCTTGTAAGAATCTTGGTAGCTCCACTGTCACACCCATGCTGTAGGTAGCATTCAGCTGATTGAAGAATAGCCACTGTAGTCACTGAAACATTGAATGACAACTCGGAGAAATTCCAGTGAATATTTTGGGCCTCTGAAAGGGAAATACGAGATTGGGTTGTGCATTTGTTGCATTGAATGATAAGTAAAAATAAATTTGAGTGATCAAATAAATTCAACGCATTGAATGTGGCTGATTTCAACAGAGGATCTTACGGAGTTTCATTGGAGGCAGTGGCTTTGTTTTATTGACTCCAGAAGCCAAATGGCAAAAAATCGTGGAGTCAGCAGATGGCACAGCAACCACAGAGAAATTTGTCACGACTGAACCTGAACAGAATCTAGGACCAGGAAATGCCTCCTAAAAAGTTATGAAACATTGTTTTACATTTTACGCGTTAAATTCATCGGTTTTCAATTTAATTAAAACTATAAGCCTCAGAAGTTCAGGAATTCGTGCCGTTTTTGTTGTTTGAGGGACGAAAGTGCCACCAGAAGACCTCAGCTCGCATCTATGAACTAAATTAGGGCAGGCCCTGTTAGAAAGTGCACTGAAATGAATTACGCCCGTCAGGGACCACAGATCCAGATCTATCAGCTCAATTGACAGCGATTCCGCTGAAAAATAAGTCGGTTGTGGAAATTTTCGTTGAATCATTTAATAATTTATTTAGGTCCAAAAATTATAAAAATAGAATAAAAAGAACGATCAGAAAAAAACGATATAAATGCAACTAAGCACACTGAGTAATACTGCATGGCTTTAGACATCGATATGTCTCGTTGATGCAATATGCCTACTGTAGGTACATCAAAGTACATTAATAAGTATTGATACATAAGTAGATCCATGGTAACACATACTCGTACCCATTAAATCTAGCCAAGATACATGCGTTGATAGATACGAGGGTACAAGCATACATGTACATATATAAATCGATAAAAATCGAACGGGCGTTAATTTAATTTTAACTTACTATTCCCTATCTCTGTTGGGGAAGGCTAACCCCTTAGATTTGCACTGTTTTATTTTAAAACTTACGTAATTACTTACTAATTTTAAAATTAAATTCAAATCCTGATCGTACAACAGAGCCATCCGTTGAAAATAACAAAGTAATATTTTGTTGAAACCAATATGATGGCAAAGCGTTTGTAAGGTTTCCAGAGATGGTGTGCAGTGGAACGCTGTAGTAGCCGCGCACAATCCCCCGGTAAATCCTTAGCAGATCGCAAAAGACTCGGTGTCAAACTTAGTAAACTGGATAAAAATTTGCGAATTGGGTGGCACGTAGATGCTCCACGCTTTTGAATAGCCATCCGTGTAGCTTCCATCCCCTGGGTGGCTTCTTCTGACACCAGTGTGTTGCGTAATCACCTCAGTGGCGGCTTAAATTAAATAATAGTACGATAAATAAGGAATCATTACAATTTCAGCAAGATTTGGATGCATGATCAGGCAGCATCATCATGAGTTACCAGGAATAGATACCGCTATGGATTCGTAATGCAGCCTAAAACCACTTTTTGTTACTGATCCGTCAGTTTCAAATCGAACTATCACGGGAGCCGAAAGCAAGAATTCGGACTCATTTACATCCGGTTTACAAAGTCTGAATCTTTCCAAGTTGGGCGTTGCGTAGCTGGTGTTTTGGTAGATGAAGATCTTGTCGCAGCATTGCTCCACGTCCAGTTTCGTGAATCTGATCTTGATGATGCCGCTGGCTCGAATATTCCATGTAACGTTTAGGTTATTACTGTAGTCTACTCCATCAGAAGGGCAGTCAATTGTTCCGGATGATGAGGCGTGACTTCCTCCTGAGTAGCAGCCTTGTCAAGCAATTATTTTCCGTATTACTCCATGCATTATAACTAACTCAGCTTTGAAAACTACAAATCAGTCTTGATTCAACTTACCAGCCAGAGGAAGCCAAGAGAAGAACAAAGATCCCAACGCTGTCAGATAGAGAAATCGAAAAACGAAAAATATCATTCCGTTTACTTTAGCATTCAAGGTGCTTTCTATAAAGTTTCTTAGCTTTAACACCTGAGCTTGATTCATAAACCGATGCAGACATTGTTTATCGCCGTGTTTCATATGTTTATAAGAGGTAACGTGTAGACAGCCCAAATTTAGCTACAGTAATCATTTTAATTTGCAGCAGTTGGCAAAATTTGTGCTTAGTGTTTCCTGTTTGCATATGCTAGCAAAGGCTGCTTGGACCTTGGCTACTAAGCAACAAGCAGCTATGAAATTATGGATTCAACATTGCATTAGTGTTGTTTTTTCGATTTCACTTGCTTCTCAGTGGATGCTTCAACTTATATCAATAATTGAAAAAAATATCGCATCGCATCATTATAAAGTAGATTTATACATGATTTTAGAGGTCTGTAAAGTAGTAGTAATAAAAAGTAATTGTTAACAAAATGCGCACGCACAGGCTAACGCGCAAAATTTTTTCTATATTTTAATTTTAAGTGACCTAAGGATTTGAAGTTTTTCTTTGAGAAATGTATGAGACCTATGAGACCCTTGAGAAATTGTATGAGATCTAAAAATTATGTTTGGCTCAGAAAATTTCTGGGATAATAGGACTCTTAGTGACACTTCCTAGTTCCACTGGATGCTTTTTCCAATAAAGAATTAATTTTTTTCTGATTTTGGACGCTAAGAGCTTGTCTTTAATTTCTGAGTTCCCATGGTGATAAATTTACTGAATTTACGAGTCAGTGGTAGCCAGAGAGTATGCAGATCGCCTTGTATAAAGTGCAAATAAGCCCGATAAGTTGAAGCTGATTCACCCAAAGAGGCCTTTGTTTTTGGAGTCTGTCTTTGATTTGTGCGCTCTATATTATTAACAATTTAATTATCGAGTACACATAGAGTACGAGAAAAACTGAATGGTTATGCAATGGTTATGCAAAATAATGTACGCTGGTAACATTTGATTTCTGCTTTTCTCTTTATTAGTGTATATTATTTACTACTTAAGTAAAATGTTTTCTCGGCTCTTAAGCCATTACTGGCTAGTAACATCCATTAAGAATCAAGAATACTGGTTCAAAAGCATGAAATTTTGTGATAATTAATAAATAGGAGTAGGAGCGTCAAAAATAGCTGCGTGGCGCGTAACTGTTTACTTTAGTAGCATCGCATGAATGGATTCTTTAAGTGCGGATAAAATTATTTTGAGAATTTAAACACATTTATGTCGTTTTAGTATAACAAAATGAAAGCAAGTTGCGGTTTCTCAGGTCAGTTGGCAACGAAACGTCTCTTCAAGATTAATATTGTTTCATTTAGATTTTAATTTTTTAATCCGGTTTTAGGAAAAAAGCACAGTTTCATTTCACATCCGAAATTAATCTGAGGCCATAGTGCATTCGGTCGCCCCGGAGAATTCATCACGCCTGTTTTATTGGGCTTGCAAACGTTCGTTCAAATCGTGTCAACTCATTTAGCAAACACTCCAATGGCGTAATGTTGCTGAAATTGGTTAATTAAACGATTTACTCGAGTTGCTGGATGTATTTTTCGTCTTATCTTCATCAAAGTGCTCAGTAGCTCTGTAACCATCCCCTTAGTTTTTGGATTTCCCTATAAATTTTTATTTAAAAAAAAGTTGACTTACAAAAACTTCTGAACCATCCGACGTATTGCTAACCATTTTCATAGGACTCGTTTCCTCGATTGAAACATCACGTGACCTGCTACGGTTCGACTTGACAGAGGCACAGGAGACGGCCACTAGAGCGATGAGTGCCAGGGCGCCGACAACTGATGAGGCCAAAAATGCTGGGAGCTGCCACTCAACTTTTTTGGCCTTGATATCTTCGGAAGAGAAATTCGTGCATAAATAATTGCTATTATTACGAATACCTAAATATTGTCATGGATTAAAGTAGCTAGCTACACTGCTAAAAAATTGTTTGAAAACCAACAAACACTCGATTTTATGAAAATTTATTCTACAAGTCGACCTTGTAATCGAATTAGACGCTATGAAGTTTTTTGAGCAGAATATATCATTAATTTCTTGAAGGAAAATCAAGTCTTGATCAGCATGGTTCAAGACAATTAACCATCACTTAAAACTACTATATGCAGTTAATTATTTCAATGAACCTATTAGATGCTCACGAATACTTGTCGATGGCAGTTCGAGCAGAGCGAAGCTGCCGTTCAGAAGACGGCACCTGATTACCGAACCGCTAGTGATTGATGGCTCGATAATGGTAGCGAACTGTGACGTCACAGAGCTGAGGCACTGATGCTGGCTTGGGTCCTGAACGACCTGAAAATGCGTTGCAACTTTTTTGTCTTGCTTCGGTTTTTAATAACATAACATTTTCGTACTAATTTTTTAATAATAATAAGCAGACAAACCCGGTTAACCAGCGATGCTGCGATGTTCAAGTTGTGAGGCGTTCTAATTGAGCAGTTGTGTAGCACATGGGAACAGGTAGGGTAAGAGACCGCTCTGAACTGAATAGTGCCTGTCTGAATCCAAAGTTCCCGCCGCAGAAAGGCCAATTGAATCGATTTCGGATCAGTTGATGAAACTTGAATTTTAAATATTTTGGGATCGTTTATTAGAAAACCTATTTACAAAGTAGTCAATATTTGCACTATAATATTTCACTCACTAATTCTAGCCATGTTGAAGTGAAAATAAAAACCGGTGTAGCCTGAGATGCCGCTGACAGCACGAAACACAAGTGTTACACTGTGCTTGAACTCAAGCTGGATAGTTTTTAAGTTTCCGGAGTAATTGAATAGGATGTGATTTCCAGTCCTCGGCACGGTGCCATAGTATATGCATAAGTAGTCGTTTTGGTAAGTATGGAAGCTTGAAAAATTGATGTTTAAAGCATAGTCCCGAGGTACGTCGAAGCTCCATGCTTTTATAAACGAATTTGATGAAGGATTGTAACTTGCTGGGTAGTCACAGTGGCTAGCTCTTTCTCCGCTGTGTTTTCTTATAATTTCTGTCGCTCCTAAAATGATTTAATGCTATACTTTTATTTATATTATCACTACGGCCCCTAAGTGTATTTCCCAGTCATGTTTTCTCGACTCATTATAAAATATTTTAGCGGTAATCTATATAAAAATTCAGAACAATAGACAATAATTTGCTACTTACCTAGAAATGAAAAACTCGCGACCTCATACGTTAGCCGAAATCCGCCATTCAGAATTGAGTTTGAAGAGATACCAGTAACAAACCTGACTACAATGGGGCCTATCAACAAGTATTCGGATTCGATTGCGTCCGAGTCCCAAAGCCGGAATTTCTCATAGTTTTGGTCAATATCAGTCATCATTTCGTACAATTGAATCTTGTCATAGGATTTTCTTAGCTTTAACTTAGTGAATTTAATTCTTAAGAACGAACTGCGGTGAATGACCCATTTAACATCCAGATTGTTGGAATAGGCGCTGCTGATTGAGTCATCTGACGGACAGGCAATGACTCCTGAGCCTGCATAGAAACTCCCACCAGAGCAGGCTTCTGAAATTGATTGTAGTGGAAATTATCTGTCGAAAAATGCAACCTACGAATGTATCTATCGATCAAAAAAGCTCTTACCAGAAACTTGTATACTGAAACAAAAAATGAAAAGACTAATGCAAAGCATGGGCGAAAATTTTCGGATTAACAAAAAACGCATTTTCTCTTTCTCCAGATGAATTAAATTTTCGACTTAAAATAAGTTAAAGCTTGAACACAGATATATAGTGGTCCAGTGCTGAATACTTGACCATCCTATCCACAAAAACAGTTTAATGTATTGGCAGTACGAGTATAATATTACTTCTAGTTTTGGAAAAGTTTTAATAAATTTAGATTTCAAATAGCTAACTTGTGAAAAACTTCCGGTAGAAGTACTGGTGAAATTTATATTAATTGTATGTAAGTTGCATACAGTCGACATTGTCTCCAAATTTATACCGGACTAGATAAATGCCACAATTCTCACCAACAATTTACACTTCACCAAAAGAGCCTAGACGATCATGCAAGCTAACCATCGAATTGGTATGCAGGGAAATTTAACAAAACTTATCGCTTTTTTCGTACTTATTAAGGTCTGTTCATGAATTTTTCAAAAAAACACACATGTATTGCTTTGAAGTCACATACATAGTTTTATAACATGCAAGGTGTACCTGTTCGCCGTGACAATTGTGCTTTCACAAACCAGAAACTTCACATCGACAAATTGCACTGAAGCTACATGCAATCTCACAACCCGCTGAAAAAATCGATGACTATTCTATAACGAAATATCGCCATCGAATCGTGAGCGAAAATGGCTCACAGGATCTGTGGAAATTCCATGATAGATAATTCACAGAAATTTCGATACGATATTTCATTCATAGTCTACTTGAAGTAGTAATACAGAAATTTCAATCGATAGAACCCGAATTTCATGCTGTTGCATTGTTGCTGTGGATTTTCTCATTTATTTAAAAAAACACAATTACATGCACCATAAGAAAACTGCCAGTCGCAAACCTTTCAACTAGTAGTTTTTAAGCAAAATAATAATTAAACTAGACATAAATTTACATGTATCAGGAGGCCTTGTACATTCATGTGAGAAAGTAGCATATTTTTCATAATTTTGATAATAGCTGCATTTTGCGCAACAGACATAGAAAATTTGAAACTAGAAGCATGTCAGTACTGTGGTAAAATGGATCCTTTTCGCAAGCACAAATTTAGTCTTTAGAGAAAAAGAAAAACATTGTCCGCTGAAAAGTGATCAAATTCCTGACTCACATAGCAAATTAATGTATCCCGCTTGAAAATTGAAAAGTTCTGTGCAAATAGCATTACAGAGTTCAAAAAAATTGTTTTGTTATATAAGAAGAATAAAATGTCATTTGCAAAGACATTAAAATTAAATGGAAAGTGTCTGTTATCATGCATACAATAAATACGGACTGCATACATAAAATTTTAGAAGAACTACTTGAACTGACAGTAGTATTGTAAACAGTGTGCATGAAAAACGATGAGCAATAAGTAAAATCCATGTGAGAATTATTCATGCGTGACTGCAGCTAACCTGTAATTGCCCTTGACTTTTTGTTGCTAGCCATTTGTTACTAACTTTGTCAAGTAGTCCTTCTAAGAAACAATACTTACCGTTCCCCAGCAACCGGCTCATCTACCGATTTTTGAGAATCGACTGTGCCAGCCAAGCGAACACATGGAACACCTTTAGGGGCCTAATTTAGATGTGTGCCACGGCTTTTCAACCTTTCTGTAGCCAAGGCCTTGATGCCAGGTCTGTCGAAAATGTTGGAATGTCAAAAAAACGGTTGCTGGAGCGGTTGCTGGGCTATAGGGACATGACATTGTTAGGGGAATGCGTGCCAGCGTCGAATAATTAATTTACTGGCCAAAACAAATTGAATGGGCCGAAGAAGCGCACTAAATCGACTTCATGTACTTTTGCAGAGCCTCCAAAATATCCAAAATGGCACTTTTTGGTGAACTTTTTGGTTGCTTGCACTAGCTAAGTGCGGCACAGTTGTGCCAACTATTGTTTATTAATTTAGATGAAGTTGTCTACATGTGCCATCCAGTTCCTTCCACATAACTCCTCTGGTTCAGAAAATATAAAGGAAAATAGTATCAAAACCATATGGACAAATATTTTAAAGAAGTCTTTTCGTTTGCTTTTTTTCTACAACCACTATTGTTTTTGTATCGAAAAAATATTAATTGCACAAGATATTCATATTAAGTAATTCGTTTTTTAATTTGCACTGACTTCTACAACAACCTGGCATGCCGTTGTTTATCTGCGTGGTGTCTGCAGCATTCAACAAAATTTTAAACTCTGGGGGACTAACCGGACGCATGGGGACTGTGTATTTCACGGCCAGGCTGTGCCGCGAATTCGTCCATTCACAATGTTCTTAAGAAATATGGTGTCAATAAACAAGTATACGTTGCTTATTGGGCATGTTTAAATAAGTCTGGAAAGTTTCAGAATCCAAAGATTCGCATCGTGAAAAATTCAAACAGTAGTAATTTTAAGAAACTTTTTTATCAACATTCTCCAACATTCTGAACCCAAGGGAGCGCTAAACTATTTAAGAGCTCCATTCAGGAATAGGCCTAAAAGATTTGAACAGGCCTATACAGCGAGGCCCCTACAGCTTACTTGTGTTTTTATTAAACATTTTAGTAGAGTATAGTCTATCTATTTCTTTTAGGAGTAGTACTTGGGACTATTTTATTGATTAAAGTTTTAGAGTAAATAATGGGCGCCCGGGCCTGTAGTTTGCTGTATTTCAAGAGATTGTTGCTATATTGCAAAAGGGGAATTTAAAATTGTAGTAAAAACAGTAGCATAGCTAGGCCAGGGGTAGCTAAATCAAGGTAAATCAATATGTAGCTAAAACAAAAGTATTGATTAAGATATACAAGAATGCAAGCAAGAAGCAATTTGTTCAAATAGTAGTAATTTACTAGGCCTATATTATAATCTTTTCAATTTATACCCAAATCTTAGTATATAAAGAACTTTATAAATTATGTCAAGTCTAACTTCTTATAATAATTGTTATGAAAAACAAAAAAATAATAGCTATAGCTACATTTTGTCATTTAATATGATGTTTTATATCTTGCTATGCTAATATGCCAACATATAACTAGGAAAATTCTAAATTTTGACAATGTCATTCATGAAAGTCATGAAATGTTTATTATTCATATGCTAGGCCTAGCCCAAGCCTATCTATGCCTAGGCCTAGTCTAGCAATTTCTCTAAACCAATTAGCAATAGGTGTAATGCTCACTAATTTATTATTCAAAGTACTAAAGCCCATTATAATCTTTAATAACATAAAATTAAGAGTCATAATTATACTATGTCTATAGATACCTAATCCCACAAATATATTTTTATGTTCCTACTATACTCAAACTAGATATGTCTATGCCTATGGTTATATATCTAGTCCTAGTGTCAAACATGAAAACATTTCCCAAGTTATTTCTCTAAGCTGATTAGTTCTGTGAGTTTGCCTTCATCTAGTAGCCGTGTTGGCTTCATGCAGGTCCTGGAGTTCTGTTTGGACACATTACTCAAGCGATCATTGATGTCCGAGTATTTATTTTTTCATGTTTATAGATACGAGCTAATGTGTGCAAGCCCTCTTATCGCTTTCAGTATTCTAGAGTAGGGCCTTATTCAGGGTATACACGGCCCCTTACTGTGGGATTCTCAAAAATATTCATGTCGGCTTCCGCATCTGTGTCAGACTCTACGATCTTAAGCTTTCGATGTACCAAAAATTGTTCGCGCAACTTTTTTCATGCCATATGCACATGTATTGTCACATCTTAACTATCTATTCTGCATCTATATTTACGCATAAGCTCGTACATTTCTTCACCCATTCATACTTGCAATCGGTATGTGTACATGGATTGATATATCGGTTCATTGATGAATAAATTAATATATTGACAGGTGGATGAACCGTATTTATTTCATTTGTGTGTACACTTGCTCTTCCAGAGGGCACTCCGATTCTTAAAGCGAGAGAAAATCTCCCAAGTTTTACCAGGTGCAATGCACTTACAGCGTCGGAAATTAAATTCAAACCCAGTACTGACAACTGAGCTGTCCGTAGTAAATAAAAGATTGACGCTATGTTGAAACCAGTATGCCGGTAAATCGCTAGTGAGGTTTCCCAAGATTGTATGCTGTGCCGCAGTCTGCTGATCGTGAAGCTTGTAAATCTTTAGCAAATCATTCATCGGCTCCGTAACAAACTTTGTAAATTCAATAAAAAACTGTGGTATTAGGCAGCAAATAGAGGATCCATCTCTTTGCATGGCCATTCGTATAGTTTCCTTCGCCTGGGTGACTTCTTCTGACACCACTTTGCTGTAATATTATCTCTGTGGCGGCTACAAGTAAAAATGGTCAGATTAACTATTGAGGACAGATAAATGCTGTTCGCTATCCATTTTCATCAATTCTACTAGTATAATTTACCATGAATTTGTACCGGTCGGGTGTCGTAGTCAAGCCGGAAGCCATTTCTTGTTACTGATCCGTCAGTTTTAAATCGGACAACAACGGGGGCCAGCAGCGCGAAAGCTGACTGGATTACGTCAGGCTTCACAAGTCTAAACCTTTCCGCGCTGGCCGTTGCGACGCTTTCGTAGATATAAACAACGTCGCAGCATTCTTCCACATCAAGTTTATTGAATATGATCGTGATGACGCCACTGACTTGTATTGTCCAGGACACGTTCAAGTTGTTATTATAGTTTCCTCCATTCGAGGGGCAGGCAATCACTGCCGATGATGAGTAGAGACTTCCTCCTGAGCAGCAGTCTTGTTAAACAGTTACATCTTAGTTAATTTAGAGCATTATCAGCAAATCAGTTCTTACACTGCTAATTAGCATTGGTTCAACTTACCACCAAAAGGTAAACAAGAGATAAAATATCCGATAACAGCAAAAAGCAGAAATCTAAAAAGCCCAGCCGCCATCTGCTTCTCTGCCGGATTTATGCTTCCACTTTCCGATGCTTCGGTCGGCTCGTGTGCAGCCCTGTGTCTGTAATTTATATTTTGCCCGTAATTAAGTATAAATATATTCTTTATAATTTACAATATAGAGTATCTAAATTGTAAATAGCTCGTAAAAATATATTATTAACATCGGAATTTTATTTATAACCTATCTAGATTTAACTTTATAGGCTTCGCGTGTTCATAAACTATCAACTCGCAGGCTCCAGCTGCTATGTGGCTAAGCATTTCTTAAAATTTTCACAGAACACGATCAAAATAGCGATTGATACTTACCGTTTACATGGTTTCCAAGGCTTTTACTTATTCTCCGGGAGCTATATTGACCAAGACCAACGAGACCTATGCCTTCAAGGCCACGCTACAACCCGTGGTCTTCGCTTTCGGGGAGGAGCTAGACCTCACGGCTGAAGAGCTAAAAGATGCCCGGTGCACCATTGACGCTGCTCTTAGGCAAACCTGTCTGGGCGCCAGCTGATTCAGTTATTGCTGAAGCTGCACCCTAACCTTGAAGCTAGCGAGCTCCTACTTCAAATCACCGCCCGCAAGAAGAAGGGCTATGGTATCGTATGAACAACAAAAATATACTGGCTTAAAAATACTTTATAAATCGATGTAACTGAGTGATTGACTGTGTACGCTCGTATTGTTAAAATACGATAGAAAACTTTTGGCCAGTTTCTTAAGGAGCATATTCAAAAAGTCAAAAAATTGTACATGTTCAATCAGATAGCTATCTTACGCATACATTACGCTACCGCTTTCAAACTTAAGGCCCCTTGTACACTCTTATTGCAGTCGGTCAGATACTTGTAAAATACGCCTGTCTTTATTATGGATTTTACACAGATTAAGTTGCTTTGCAGTAATTTCTTGCGACGAATCATGAATAAGATAAAAACGAACACATAACGTTTCTTATTGTAATTAATTTTTCTAAATTGGGACTCCCTTGTAAACATGTTTGATCTGCACTTGCACTTTTTTTACTACAAAACCGAATATATAATTAAAGTGTATTGTTTTTTTATTTCAATTCCAACTTTTAGCATTGTAAAGGTGAAAACATAAATTAGTGGAATTATATTATTGCACGCAGCATGCACTTGTCTCCTAGAGCATTTTGTCCATCATAGAGGCAGAGAAAACTTAGCGGAAAAGATTCCTAACTACCCTATTCACCTTTTGGGGATGCTAAGCCTTCTCTTCTTGGAAACTGTCCAGTTTAAAAAATTATGAAACTCATTTTTTCATTACTTTTTCGTTTTTCATAATTTTACTTTTTTGCAAATTTACTTAAGTTGACTTCACTGTACTTGAATATAATATCTGTTGCGCAAGAAATATTGATTCAGGAGATTGAGACTTAACTATTAGAAAATTCGTTAATGCAGGCAAGATTAGCAATTTAAAAAATTAATATCGTTACTCTGAATAGAAAAATACACTTTCTTGAATAAATTTCCTCACGATGAAAATGGCTAGGATACGCTCGTACACAGTCACAATCAAAGACGCAGTCATGGAGATAGAATCACCCCTAATCACGCAAGAAAATTACTCTTGATTAAGTGCAGACGCATTGGATAACTCAATATTATTAGTCAGGAGTTTCATAATAAAAGTCCAAGCATAATCAGTAGCTTTCTGTCCATCGTTGTGAAACTTCAGGTGACATACACTCCAGTAAGATCCTCGGCCTAAAGTAGAAGGCGATTCAGAAATAGCTATCAACAGCTCAATAATTCTAAATTATGCTTTATTATTATTATTATTACTAATACGCACGCCAAAAGGGTGCTGATTTTTTTTATATTTTTTTCCGTAATGCAACGAAATAGAGAAAGACAAAAAAATAATAGCGAAATAATGGCAGTCAACGAAATTTCGAACGCACGTTAGCAAGGTAATAAAATATCGAAGTAATTCGGCAAACACAAAATATTTTTTTTCGGGGTAGGAAATAGCGAAAATAAAAAAAGAATAACCACTGGTACAAGAATTCATAAAATATCCTAAATAACCTATTGTGGGATCAGAGCAGCTGCTTTCTAATTTCGCTCATTCTTATGATGTACTGAGCCAGCAGTTCCGTTACGGAGATGTCTTCCTGTGTCATTAAATAGAATGACTTGTCTTCATCTGTTAAAAACTGAAAATTTGCTATTTTACTTGACACAATTGTGACAAAATCTTCCCGGGCCATACGATACTGAACCCATGGACATTTGAATAGAAAGTGGATTTCATTTTCCACTTCTGTTTTACACTTGGGGCACAATCTGTTTTCATAAGGGATTTTCGGCCTAGCTGTTCGCAGCGTTTCACAGGCAAGTTTGTGATTGCCCAATCTAAATGATGCCAGAGTTCTTCTGTACTTTCTTCTTCTTCTACTATACTAAATGTCTAATGTGTGTGTGTCTGTGTGGAACGATGTAGAGCTCGAACGGCTCAACCGATTTTGATCAAATTTTCGCCAAAAGATTGCAAATTCTTCGAGGATGAGACCGTGAAAGTTTGCAAGCTCTTCTCCAAGTTAAGCGGATTAAATATTCGAAAAACGAGTTTTTCCTATGCTTTTAATGCGAGGCCAACAAAGGTCAAAGTCGGCACTGTCAGAATGATGATTTTATTTTAGATTGCGTCATAAAGTTTTGTGCTCAGTTAAAATTCGCGGGCCAAAAATTCTCAAACTCTGCACTGTCAAATTTTTTATTTAAAAAGGTTGCGTCATAAAGCTAGAGTGCACTGCTCCAAGTTTAGCTAAATTATCGCGCCGGTAAGAAGAGAATATAAATTTTCTCACCTAGCTAGAGTACACTGCCCCAGCCCTAGCTTAATGGTTTTGCACAAGGGCAATAGAAAAACTGCTCAAGCGATCTGTGTACATTTTATTTGCGATTGATTATTTCTCGCCCAGCTGGAGAGCCAACAGTGAATAAATTGGCTTCAAAGTGTGGATGCTTGAGCGAAATATTTTTATTTAAGTACCGTTCTGCAGTGAATTTGCCAATCATGTCTCCAGTCAGTAAGTAAAGAATGTTAGTTTTTGTAGCCCTGTTAGATTGAGAAAACTTTTCAAAGAAGCAAAAGCAGTTTAAGAGGTCATCGTCGAGCACGATACTGATCGGTAAGTCTGATAGCCTGCCAAATCTTAAATTGTGATTAGCTTAATTTTCTTAAAGCGCATGTGTCTTTGATAAGGCGTTATAATAGCGACTTCCTACCTGCTCGCAGGATTTTTATCTGCTGTAGTGATTTTCCTACAAGCTCGGGAACAATTTTCTACACTTTTAGGGATTTCCTAGATGCTCAGGGGGATTTGCAAACTGCTTGGGAGATTTTCTAACGACTTTTATAAACTTTCTGACTGTTAGGGTGCTGGGAGACTTTCTAACTGCTTGTGGATTTCTGACTGCTCCAATGGGATTTTCTAAATGTTCTGGGAGACTTTCTTACTGCATCGGGAAGTTTTCCAACCGCTAGAAGGGGATTTTCTGGGAGATTTTTTGTCTGATTGGGGGATTTCAAGCTTCTCGGCGAAATTTTCTAACTGATTAGGGGATGTCTACTCGTAAGTGCTTCCAAGGGAACTTTTTTAAGTGCTAGGGGATTTCTTGACTGCACGATTGGTATTTTCTGCCTTCTTCTGGGGATTTTCTATATGCTCGGGGAGCTTTTCTGTCTGCTTGGGAGATTTATAACTGTTTTGGGACATTTTCTATCTGATTGTGGATTTCTAATGGCCCGAAGGGGAATTTCCAACTGCTGGGGGGATTTCTAACTGCTCGAAAGAGATTTTTTGTCTGCTTGGGGGTTTCAGACTGCTCGGGGAAATTTGCTGTATGCTTGGGAGATTTCTAACTGCCCGAGGGGGACTTTTTAAATGCTCGGGGAGATTTTCTAAACTACTCGAAGGATTTCAGACTGATCGGGGGAAGTTTCTATTTGATTGGGGAAGTTCCGACTTCCCAAAAGGGATTTTCTAACTTTTTGGCGGATTTCAGACTGCTCGGGGAAGTTTCTATTTGATTAGGGATTTCTAACTGCCCGAAAAGAGTTTCAAAATGCCCTGGAGATTTTCTGTCTGTTTTGAGGATTTTTTATCTGTTTAGGGAGATTTTTATCTGATTCCGGGGATTTTCGACTGCTGGGAGGTTTCCAACTGCTTGATGGAGATTTTCTAACTGCTCAGGGAGACTTTCTAACTGCTCGATGAACTTTTCTATCTGATTAGGGGATTTCTAACTGCTTGGTTGTTTTCGGACTGCTCGAGGGGGATTTTCTAAATGGCCCGGGGGATTTTCTGTCTGCTTTGATGATTTTTTATCTGTTTAGGGAGATTTCTATCGATCGGGATAGGGAGATTGCGGGGATTTCTGTACCTCCTATTGAGATTTTTCTGTTTGCTTAGGGATTTCTTGCTGTTTTGGGAAATTATCTTTGTGACTGGGGATTTTTAACAGCTCGAACGGCACTTTCCTAACTGCTTGGGAGATTTTCTAACTGCTAGGGAACTTTTCTGTCTACTTGGGAATTTCTGACTGCTCGAAGAAAATTTTCTAAATGCTCGGGGGGGACATTTTCCTTCTGCCTGGGAGATTTTCTACCTCTTCGATTTCTTACTGCTCGGGAAAATTTTCTATGAGGGTGGGGGATTTCTAACAGTTCGAAAGGGACTTTCTAACTGCTTAGGAGATTCCTGACTGCTTTAAAGGTATTTTCAAACTTTTCGGGAAGATTCTCTAATTGCTCAGTGAGATTTTCTGTCTGCTTGGGGGATTTTCTGTCTGCTCAAGGAGATTTTATAATTGCTCGGTGTGATTTTCTATCGGATTGGGGGATTTCTGAGAACGCTGCAGGGGAATTTCCTAACTGTTTGGGCGAATTTTTTCTGCTCGGGGAATTTTTTGGTTGACTTGGGGATTTTTTAATGCTGCAGGGGGATTTCTTAACTGCTTGGGAATTTTTTCTAACTGCTCTGGCAGATTTTTTACTGCCCGGGAACTTTTTTGTCTGCTTGGGGGATTTCTAACAGCTCCGGAATATTTTCCACCTGATTTGGGGATTTCAGACTGCCTGAACTGGACTTTTTACTTCTTGGGAGATTTTTGACTGCTCGAAGGGTCTTTCTTAATGCTCGGCGAGATTTTCTGCTTGCTTGGGAAGATTTTCTAACAGCTCGAAGAGGACTTTTTAACTACTTAGGCGATGTCTGACTGCTCGAAGGGTATTTTTTATCTGCTTGGGAAGGTTTTCTAATCTAATCTAATACCAAATCTAATGCTAAGGGAGGTTTTCTGTCTGCTTCGAGGATATCTTCTTACTGCTCAAAGGGGATTTCATAAATGTTCGGGTAGTCTGCTTGAGGAATTTTCTGTTTTCTTGGGGGATTTCTGACTGCCCGAACTGGACTTTTCTACTTCTTAGGGGATTTTTGACTGCTCGAAGGGTCTTTGTAAATGCTCCTGGAAGATTTTCTAACTGCTCGAAGAGGACTTTTTAACTACTTGGGTAGTGTCTGACTGCTCGAACGGTATTTTTTGTCTGTTCGGGAAGCTTAGGGAGGTTTTCTGTCTGCTTGGGGGATTTCTTCTAAGTGCTGAAAGGGGATTTTATAAATGTTCGAGTAGTCTGCTTGGGGAATTTTCTGTTTACTTGGGGGATTTTATAAATGTTCGAGTAGTCTGCTTTGGGAATTTTTTGTTTACTTGGGGGATTTCTGACTCCTAGAAGTGGATTTTCTAACTGCGGGGGGGGTTTCCGTCTGCTTGAGGGGCTTTCTACCTGACTGCTGGGGAAAGATTTTCCGACTGCTCGCAAAACTTTTTTCTATGTTTAGGGGATTTCTGACTGCTCGAAGAAAGTTTCTATTTGATTGGAATTTCCGACTTCTCAAAAGGGATTTTCTAACTGCTTGTGGGATTTTTTCTGCTCGTGGGTTTTCTACCTTATCCTGGAGGAAGATTTTTCGGCTGCTCTCAAAAAATTTTCTAGCTGCTCGAAAAAATTTTTAGCTGCTTGGGTGATTTTGCACTGCTTGAAGGAGATTTTCTAACTGCTCAGGGAGATTTTTAGTCTGCTTGGGGATTTTCTAACTGCTCGAGGAACTTTTCTGTCTGATTAGGGAATTTCTAACTGCTTGGGTGTTTTCGGACTGCTGGAGGGGGATTTTCTAAATGGTCGGGGAGATTTTTAACTGCATGAGGAGTTTTTCTAACTGCCTCGGATAGATTTTCTAACTGCTGGATGGGGATATTCTAGCTGCTCATGAAAATTTTCTGTCTGCTTAGGGGATTTCTTACTGTTAGGACAAATTTTCTATCTTATCGGGGGATTTCTAACTGCTTTGGTGATTTCGGACTGCTCGAAGGGGGTTTTCTAAATGCTCCATGAGTTTTTTAACTGCATGATAAGTTTTTCCAACTGCCTCAGGTAGATTTTCCAACTGCTTAAAGGGGATTTCCTAAATGCTCCGGAAGATTTTTCAACTGCCTTGGGTAGAATTTCCAACTGATCATGAGACTTTTTTCTTCCTGGGATTCTTTGTCTGGTTGGGGAATTCTCTGTCTGTGGGGGTATTTTTTACCCGAAGATTTTTCTACTGTGGGGGCTTTTCGGTCTGCTTAGGGGATTTTTAACTGCCCGGGGAAAGTTTCTATTTGATTGGGGGATTTTCTAACTGCTGGCAAGGTTTTTTTACTTTTCTGCTGGGGGAAGATTTTTTGACTGCTCTCAAAAATTTTCCAGCTGCTCGGAAAGATTATCTAGCTGGTTGGGAGATTTTTCAAGTGCTCGGGGCAATTGGCTAATTGCTCGGGGAGACTTTCAGTAGATTTTCTGAATACACGGAAGCATATTATGCTTTTAGGGAGACTTTAATTTTGCTGCAAAGATTTTCTAGCAGCTTAGGGAGATTTCCGTTGAGTAAATGAGTGATTTAAAATGCCTGTCTGCGCCCCCTGGGGGGGGGCACCGAAGAGCTAGTGGATTTCTAATATTCTTAATGTACTTTTCGGGAGAGTAGTTTTCCTTAAATGAATAGAAAAAGTGGCTCAATTTGGAAGAATTTTCGACTTTCTGTGCCCAATGCCTTCTGAACTCGGAATCAAAATTTGTTCTATGTGTTTTGAACGCCTTTGAAATGCTAGTTACATTGCAGTTTTGCATTACTTGGCTGCTGAATTTTGATCTAAGGCCAACATCACGGTATTCTGGGTCCGCCATCAATTTAGCTATTATAGAATCTGGACGCTTTGCTACAGAAGCCCAGTACTGCAAGCTTCTCCTTTGGATATTGTATAAAAGGGGTAACCGGCCTAGTTCCGAACGTGCCCCGTTGTTATCTGTATTTTTGCTGACTTGGAGTATGGCCTTGCAACTCCTAAAATTTACTCGCTCTATAAGGCTGCGGTCCCAAGGTCCCAGGTTCCAAGAAATGAATACACCCCAGGCCTCAGAGGCATAGAGCACAATGCTTTCTATCATGGCTGTACAGTACAATAATAGTTGCTTGTATTTTACAGTCCCAAAGCTCGCTAACTTTCTCAGAAATGAGATTGGGTACCCACATTTCTTGTTAATGTCAATGGCATGTGAGTCTATAGTTCCTTTGGTGTTGATATGAAATCCTAGGTACTTCCACTCTTTAACAGAATCAACTAGCTGACCCTGGAGAATAAGTTTGTTGGTACCCTTCGAATGTGTGTTGCAGCTGAGTAGTTTTGTTTTCTGTGTGTTGATTTCTAGTTTGTGGGACTGACAGAATTCAGATACTTTGTCGAGGCCTTTTTGCAACTCAGCCAAATTTTCTCCAAATATTACTAAATCGTCGCAATAAAGTAAGTTGTTGATGGGCTCATTTCTGATCGAAGTGTTGCTGTCAAGTGATTCAGTTAACAAATTACTTAGAGGGTCGATATATAAAGAAAACAGCAGTGGTGAGAGCGGGCACCCCCGTCTGACTCCGTTCGTTATTCTGTGTGATTTAGTTGCTATGCCCTCAGATAATTTTATCCTAAATTTTGCACCTGAATACATGCTCTCGATTGCTTGTACTATTTTGGGTTGACATCAAGTTTTTTTAGTTCTTTTAACAAAGTGTGGTGATGAACCATATCAAATGCACTTTTTAAATCAAAGAAAACTAGGTGGAATGGTTTCTTTTTGCGCTTTTTGCTTTGTATAAGTGTAAGTAGAGTGGCGATATGGTCTGAAGTCCGATAGCCTTTTCTGTTCCCTATTTGACTTGCAGACAATAGGCCTAAAGAGCTGATGTGTGCTTCCAATTTCTGATAAATAATTGATGCAAACAGGCGAGCCATGGCAGGCAGTACACTGATCGGCCTATAATTTTTGGGGTCACTGCGGGAGCCTTTTTTGTAGATTGGCGTAACTAGAGCCTCTGACCACAGCTTTGGCGTGTACCCGAGTCGGAGGATTTCATTGAACAATTTAAGCAAAACGGGTTTAATTACCGAAAACCCTAAGAAAATATGTTCGTTTGTAATTCCGTCAATGCCTGCAGCTTTCTTCTTTTTTAGCTTTTTAACCGCTCTTTCGAGGTCCTCTGAGCTTATTAGATCTATATGGTTATCTGTCACTATTGTTGTTCGTGTCTCTTGTTGCCGATTTAGGTTCTCTCCAGAAAAATTATAGGCATTGAACACCTTGTTTAGGTTCACCTCAATTTCTGAGATGGGAGCCTGTGCCT
Source organism: Macrostomum cliftonense (assembly GCA_950096795.1). Lineage (NCBI taxonomy): Eukaryota > Metazoa > Platyhelminthes > Macrostomidae > Macrostomum > Macrostomum cliftonense. The sequence continues at coordinate 1,849,109 of CATNEM010000104.1, read as the reverse complement.
TGGTGGATCGCTTGTTGGGAGCCAAAAGTTCTTCTGCCTTTCTTAGAGTAGACCAGAACCCTCTGGGAGAAGCTGACGAGGACAACTTTCCAATGCAGCTATTTATGTCGATTTGCTTTAAAGTTTTTAAATGCGCCTTATATTTTTTTGCTAACCCATTATACTCAGCGGCTAATGTCCAATCATCTGGTCTGCGTCTTTTCTTTCTAGCAACATATTTCAAAGATTTGCTCATAGACCTCAACGTTTCGTCTCGATTAACCCAGAACTTGTTAGGGATGACGTTCTTTTTTAAGTTTGCAGGCGTGCATTTTCTAAGCATATCGACCAAATTAGATCTGATGCTTTCAATAGATGATTCCCCATTTGCTTCTCTCCCTAAAATCCTTTGAACTAGCTCAATATTGTCGTCCGCTTTAAGTGCTTCAAAGAAGCTTCGCTTTTTCTCCTCGTCCCATGTAGGAGGTAACTGATAGGCTTCCCCTGTAGCTGTTGAAACAGTTTGTTCTAGATTGAGACGTTGCGAGCAAATTTTGACTGTGATTGGGCAGTGTCTTGATAGAAAACTTTGAGGATGTATAAAGAAATCTTTGACTGATTCGATATTGTCTGTCGGAATAATGGCATAGTCAATGACGCTGCTCCCTAGTGTGCAGCTGCAAGTATAATTTCCTAGAATGTCACCTACTGACGCTCCGTTAAGGATTGTGGAATTCGTTTCACAACACAGTTCTAAGAAACGCAAGCCGTGTTTATTTTTTTCCGTGTCTTGGCTTTCCCGAAAGATTAGGGAGTCTCCGCTAGATTGCATCACTCCTGTTCTAGCATTGAAGTCCCCAACTGTAACTACTATACCTTCTGTAGAGAACGATTGGATAAGACATTTAATATCTTCCAAAGTCTCTTCTTCATAGTATTTAGAGCTTTCTGGTGGAACGTAGCAACCAATAATGAATAGGCACTCCATGCTATTAGTTTGTTTTAGCTTTAGTACAAGCGCAAAGTCACTTTTGTGAACAAGAACGGCGGCTTGTGCAAGAGATTTCTTCATGAGAAAAGCCATTCCGTTAGAGAGTCTGCCCCTGTTGACCCCTCTCATTTTGATACCGTCCGCCCCGAAACTGATGTAGTCAGCCATTAAGTTGGACTCTAATACTTCCTGTCTAGAATGGGTCTCACAGAGGAAAACTACATCCCGATTTTGAATTTTTTCCATAAAACTTGGCGAATTTAGTTTGCATTCTCCACTAAACATTAAGCCATCAATGTTCCAGCTAGTGATACTGACTAACATGTCTTTTCCTTCTCTACGATCTTCTATTTTGCAGCTGCTCTGTGCTTTTTGGGACGAAAGAGTGGCAGGGTGGTGTTTCATTAGGACTAGCAGATAGTACAAAAATATTATGTTCAGTGAATGCGTCTGAAACCAGGCAAACAGTATATGGAACTTGAGCAAGTTAGCAGGGGACAAAGTGAAACACAGTTAATTAACAAAACTATTAGAATTGTTGAAAAGTGGGCAGAAAAAGAATTCGGTAGCAGAAGAATTGAAAAACAAATTAATATTGAAGACCCGAGCGGAACGACGTACGGACGAAGCCTCCACCCCCTCTATTGTACACGCCGCTCTGATTCGTCCCGTAGGCAGAGCCGGGGCGAGATCTGTCACGGTAGCCGTTTCCATAGTTGCTGATCGGGCCATAAAACCGATCATAATAACTGAAATGCGCGTCATTTTGGTTGTAACTGGATTGGAAATTTCTGCGATATCGTCCGCTGTCTCCTTTGGAGTTGTAGTTCAGATTTTGGCTTCGGTGAAATAGCGTGTTGTCATTAAAATGCCATGTATTGTGGATTTGACGGTTTACAGAGCTGCGAGTTGATTCATATTCACGGAACGGTCTTAGGTTTTGATTTTGCCCCTTGCGCCAGATTGCTGCTTGAGGCGGTCGGACAGTTGTCCGTTCTCTTATTTTCAAACTTTTAACGCAGTTCGAGATCATAGCCAAGATGTAATCTGCTCCACAGCTGCTTAGTTCACCATAATTGAAGTGAATTTCGTTAAATTCAAACACCAGTGTTTGGTGGGGCACTTCCAGCTCGCTGAGTTCCTCCTTAAGCAGTTTTTCGGTCGCTGATGTTCCGTTCGGAATTATGAATAGGTGCAGACAATTTGAAGCGTGGTGCTTTCGCCCGATATCCGCTGCCGTAATTATTTTGTACGTTGTTTCTCTTGATGGCTCCTCCCCAAGGTCGACTAAGAGACACTCACATGCAATGAAATTTGGATCTTGCAAAACTTTGGTTAGCTCAGCGGTATTTTTGTAGTAAATCACTCTGATAGTGTTCGTCGGAAATATTCGCCGATAGTCTACAGCTTTCCCAAGTTTAGAGCTTAAAATGACGATGTCATGTCGCTTCTTAGAGCTGGTTGCGCTTTTTGCACTTCTAATTTCTTGCGTCTGACCTTGTGTTGCAGAGGCTAGTGATTTCTGGCTTTCGGAGGTCAATACTTGCTTGGCGGCTGATGTGATCGTCTTCGAACTCTCTATCGGCAGTGAAGCCCCATCTGCGTGCGATGCAGTTGTAGCTTTGACTTTACTAGCATACGATTTTTCTTCCGGGTCTGCTGACTGAGGCTTTGATAGAAGCTGTGTCTGCATCGCTGTGAGCTCATTGACCTTGGTTTCAACGCACTGAGCAATCCTGCTTACTTCAGCTTTAATTGTTCTTTCCTCTGCTAGAATAATGTCCTTATTGAAGTTAATAGTCTGTTTGAGCTGGTTCACTGCTTCTGCTTTTGCGCTGTTTACTGTTTTAGTTAGCTCGGCTTGACTCGCTTTAGTTTTTTCTTCTATTTCATGCAGGAGGCTGTTTTTAAAAGAAAGCAGGGTGTTTCTTGTCTTCTGAATATAATCATCCATAGATAGACTGTTTGCTAGATGTTTCACCTCGCTTAGGACCACGGCCATACTTTCTTCTAAGGCTTTTATGCGTTTCCAATCGGTGTCCTTAAGTAGGCTAGGCTCTGTGTTTGTCGACGCATCTACCAGAATGGACTCTTTAGGAACAGGTTTCTCAGTGCATTCCTCTACTAATTTTTTGGGAGAGGCCTTCTTTTTACGGAGTCTCTTTGTCCTTGGTCGTTTGAAGGTGCCCTCGCCCTCAACCGCGCTTGATCGCGCAATCAAGAGTTAGACATTATATCGATACAAAGACCTTATTAGTGCATTTAGTGTCTTTGGAAATTCGAAAACTAGCTTCTTATATTACAAGCCGACTCAGAAGTGTACTGATTGTACGCCGGCTGCATTTTGATCGTTTCCTCGGCAGCGGAAGCTTTCACCAGCTCCCCGCGAAGTCGGCCGCTGCCTGTTCGAGTGAAAAGCGCGCAAGCCGCTGCTAAGAATGCGGCCGTTGTGAGCACAGACAGTGCTGATGCAGCAGCTAGCAGCGGCCGCTCCCATACTTTGGCGAGTCGCGAATCTGTTGAAACAACGTACGTTACTCTCAGCCCTACAGACTAACGTATAAGAATATGATCCATGTATGAAATACTCACCGAGATTGTGCCTCGGCAGCTCAAGTAGCGCAGCGTCGCCATTGAGCAGTCGGCATTGGATCACTGAGCCCGCCATGACCGCCGCTTCAACAGCCACGGCGAACTGCGACGTCACAGAGCTGAGGCAGCGCGTTCCACTGGGTTCTAAGAAATCCTACAATTTTCAAACCTCAATATTGTTCATCTGTCCTGTGGCAATCCCCATAGAAATTTTCTTAAATAGCGAATTAACCTTTTTGATGATGGACACCAGCAGGCTGTCATTTTCTGGTGTTCTAATCTCGCACCGGTGTCTGGTTCTGGAACAGGCAAATTCGCTGACGGCTTGAAACCGAAGAACTCCAGTCAGGGGCCAAAGTTCAGCGCGAATCAGCTCAATCTTGATTGTCTGTGGATCCACTGAAATTAAAAAAGCATCGTTTGCTACTGTAAAATGAAGTAAATATTGGAATGCAAATCGAAATACTCTGACAGAAGTACGTGTACTCACCTTGAGGAAGTACAATTGAGCTGCGCATAGTTTGCAATCCAGCTCCTGAAAATTCACACGTCACTTCTTTTACACACGCTGATTCATTGGAAATCGCAGGCAAATCAACTCGAAATTCTGACGCATTTCGAATTCCAACCTGCAATATTCAAAGTCCCAATGGTGAGGCCCAGTTGGCTGCTGCGGCATGATAAAGCAACAAAAAGTTAATTACCCTCGCAGCGGTGTCAGTTTGCTGACAATCGTAACGTGGCCAGCAGCGCACGGAAGTCCGGTTCCATACCGAGTCGGTTGGCTTCGGGTCCAACGACACGCTCAGTGCAATCGGGGCAGGTCCCCCTTCCCACTTGGCGAGGTTCCACCGTACTCGATGGGACTCTGCAATAGGTATTAGGCTCTATATTTCATTTTAGCGACAATCCGAAAGCTGAGAGAATTTTACTTGCCAAGACTAATCAAGGGCAGTCGGCGCATTGCTGTGTTGTCGTTCTTCAGACGGCATTGAACTGACGAGTTCGTGCTGATGAGCTGAGCTGGCACTACGAAATCTGTCGTCAGAGTTATCTTACATTGCGTATAGCTGCCTCTTGAAGACATCTGAGAAATATACAGGGATAAAGTAAAAGTCAGTAAAAGAACAAAAAACTCTTGGCCGAATCGTAAGACTCACCCGATTGACATGTTGAGCAGCAATGGAAGCATGAGCTGCCGTCACCCAGCACTGGTGCAGCACTGAAGGACAGGCATTTAGGGACACAACTCGAAACTGAACCATTTCTAATAGAGACCAGAGCTGCGGATTCCGTAGATAGATTGCCAAAGAATCAGGATAGGCTGTAATTATGAAAGTATTGGACAATTTCGAATTAGAAGTACATTGCGTTTTTATAACTTATCGGAACTTTACCAGGGGGCGTAGAAGTCGATTTTGTGAGGTCAATTATTCCGGGTGCAATTAGTGTACAATATATTTTGTTCGCACAAAATTTTGCGTTGGACAAGGATCCATAAAACTGATAAGTTTTAGCCATGCCTCTGTATTCAATGGTTCCGGCCTACAAACGAAAGGCTTTGCAATTTTATTATATACTGCCATTCCTACTCATTAAGAGGGTTTGATCACAATAGGGCTTGCTGTAATTTAGGAGATAAGGGTTAAGTGTCTTCGGAGCATAGTGTAAAAAATGAATACATAAGTAATTATTTTATCCTTGGATTTCATGCGTAGCTTTGTTTTATTGACTCCAGAAGAAGACTCCAGAAGAAGAAGAAGCAAGAAGTAACTTGCAACGAACAGAACCTTAGTCTGAGTAGTAAAGAAGTAAAAGCACACACAATAGAATTTTTATTTACAAATTTCGTGGGAATCTCGGTAGCTCTACTTCCACACGCCATGTTTAAGGTGACATTTAGCCGATTGAATATTTGCTAAACTAGTCACTGAAACGATAAATTCAACACGTGATTGGTCGTTTGACCACTCAGAGAAATTCCACTGAAGCTTGTGGGCCTCTGCAAGAAGAAACATATGTTGTGATTTTGCAGTAATTAAGGAAAATTAGTAAAAACAGTTAAAAAATTTCCTTCTAATTTGATCTTCTCATTTTAACACATTTAACGGAAACTAATGCTACAAAGTCGCATTACAGGACTTACGCAGTTTAATCCGAGGTAATAACATTGTTCTATTGATTCCAGAAGGCAAATGACAAAAAATCATAGACTCGTCAGTTTGCAAAACAATTACAGAAAAATTAGTGACGACTTTGCCAGAACAAGGCGTTAGACCAGAAAATTCCTCCTAATAAAGCTTAACCGATTTTATGGTTGGTGCAATACAGTATTCGGTTTGCTAGTAATATTTTGACCGAATTTTAACCTCAGCAGTCCAGGGATTCGTACCCTCTTTATTTGTTCCGCCGAGACGGAGCTTCTTGAAGACCTCAGCTCACACTTGTGTACCAAACCAGGGCATGCATTTGCAGAAATCGCACTGAATTCAATAACACCGGTGAGGGACCATCGATCGGGATCCATGAGCTCGATTGATAAAAATGCGAAAGGACCTGAAACTTTAAATTGTGTTTTCAACTCTGTTTTAAAAAATGTCGGGTTAAAGTATTTTACTAGTGTAGTTGTGGTATTTCGATATTAGTATTATCACTATTATCAGTAGTAGGAAAATGGTCCCCTCTGCCGCAAGCGCGCCGATTGGCCGGGACACCGGCCAATGGGAGGGGAGGTGGGCCCCCTAGCGCAGGGCGACCCCCCAGACCCTAGTCCAGGGCGACCCCCCGACCCTAGCCCAGGGCGACCCCCCCCCCCCCAGACCCTAGTCCAGGGCGACCCCCCCGACCCTAGCCCAGGGCGACCCCCAGACCCTAGCCCAGGGCGACCCCCCCCCCCAGACCCTAGCCCAGGGCGACCCACCAGACCCTAGCCCAGGGCGACCCCCCAGACCCTAGTCCAGGGCGACCCCCCCCAGACCCTAGTCCAGGGCGACCCCCCCCCAGACCCCAGTCAAGGGCGACCCCCCAGACCCTAGTCCAGGGCGACCCCCCGACCCTAGCCCAGGGCGACCCCCCCCCAGACCCTAGTCCAGGGCGACCCCCCCGACCCTAGCCCAGGGCGACCCCCAGACCCTAGCCCAGGGCGACCCCCCCCCCAGACCCTAGCCCAGGGCGACCCACCAGACCCTAGCCCAGGGCGACCCCCCAGACCCTAGTCCAGGGCGACCCCCCCAGACCCTAGTCCAGGGCGACCCCCCCCCAGACCCCAGTCAAGGGCGACCCCCCAGACCCCAGTCCAGGGCGACCCCACCCAGACCCTAGTCCAGGGTGACCCCCCACCCCAGACCCCAGACCCATCCCAGGGCTATGGAGGGGGTAGGATTCGATGCGATACGTATGGAATTACTTGGATTTTCCGAGAGTAAGTGGGCCTTGATCGCTAATTGGCTGGCGAGGGGTTGGTGCTGTGAGAGGCCAATGAGTTGGGTACTGGTAGGGTTGGGGTATTCTGAGGCCTATATAAAGACGGTACCGGCACCAGCAAATAATCATGCCAAAATGGAGTTCAAAGATTTGCTAAACGGATATCGCCTCGGCGTGAGGCCGGATAATCAAACCGTCAGCATTAGAAAATGGTACAAGTCAGGTGAAGAACTCCGGCCAGGACTGCCCGGCATGGAGCTCACCCCTCAGCAGTTTCAACACCTGAGTGTCATGAAAGAGCAACTGGAGGAGTGTGCCTCGCAAGGAATCAGTCTTCAGTGCCTGCTGGGTGGCAACAGGCAGGTGGATGTCAAGGACGGAGCCATTACACTCTGGCGTCTCCCCACAGTGCTGGGGCCTGTTGTCTATCTGAGACATGCTCTGCCGCTACCCCCTGCTCAATGGCGCGAGCTGTGGCAGGCCATGGAAAAAATCAAAGAGCAACCGCCTCCACATGACTTGGAACCCTCACCGAAAAGCATCCCATGCTACCATGTGGAGCCTGCCGAGTGCGCCGAATGGGCTTCCAAACTGACAATGGACCAGCCGACGAACCTTCCCGACACACAGCCTGCGGAATGGGACGATCACCGGGAGGCCTGGCAAGCAGTACAGAAAGAGTTTCACAAGCGCTACCAGACACCAGAGCAGACGGGGTCAGAGCCCCCACGGAAGCGAGTGCGCAAGACTTGAAATTTAAAAACTTTTGCTTTAAAACTGCTCATGCTCTGTACTTTTGGGCCATAATACTGCCCTGTGCATTTTCAGTCGATAATACTCTGCATTTTACTTCTGTACTTTTGGGCCATAATACTAACCCTGCTCTGTAATACTGCTCTGTTATTGTTAAAATAAACAAACAAGATTATATTTGGTCAAGTATTGCAACGCGAAATTTATGCAATAGTATTATATTTATTTACAGAAAGAAAATATTACACGCATACCTCACTACTACAGTTATGCCATAGAGGAGCTCAGGCAGAGTCCGGCAAAGTAGGTTCGGATGCTTGGTCCAAAATGCGGGCGAGAGCGTCAGCTGCAGTCTGAGCCTCATCCACGCTTCGGGCACCGGCTATTATACAGCGATACGTATGAAAAAGTATTAACTTTACAGAACCAAAAAACTCTAACACAAGTCCATTAAAAATTTCCGGCTCGTAACTCGCCCGCTGCGGCCAGTTGGGTTTCACTTCCTCCAATCGGAGTGGATGTCGCCCAGGGCGAAAACTTGTCGTACAGGTAATAGTCTTGATGCGGATCGCAGGTTGAGTTTGGAGCTGCAGGTACTCTGAGCACAACTTCACAATCTTCCTCGTCTCTGCAAAAGCTTCCTCCACGCTCTTGGCTCCGCAAACAGACAATTGTCCCGTCGGATACACCAGGGCAGTTATCCGTCGCTTCCGCTCTCTTCCATTCAGTACTACGGCCAGAGTTTGTGGATGAACCAGGCGATGCCGAATTGTGCGATACTGAGGTAGCCGTAGAATCAGGAAGTTTGCTAGTTGAGGCAGAGACAACTTTGTTGACAGCTCGGCTCCTGTTACAATGTTTGTCACTCGAATAGGCATTTTTGCTCGGTCTAGAGAAATTTCGATGCCTGCTGCAGGTTGATACTTTTATAGTCCCGTAGCCTCGGGGCCGCAGCCAATCAGCGTACAGGGCCACCTTGGCCAATGCGCAGGGCTGCACATAATTTGATGCACTCTGAAAGTCCAGCTGTTTCAGATCGTAGACTGGCTGCTGCAACAAGCGGGACAAAAACTGGCACTTGACATCTCCCTTGCTGAATACTGGCCCTTGCAGGTGAGAAACGTCACTTGGTAGGCAAGAGTATGGCCTGAATCCACTTCTGCTCCAGTCGAGTCCATGTCGGTTTTGTGTAAGCCAATGACAAGTCCGACGCTGGCCTCTGTCAAAAAGCTCAAAGCTATGCGGCGGCAGATAGCAATAGTAGTGGGTTGTAGTCTGGCTGCAGGAAAACTCGACCCAGGCAATTTCTTTAATTACAAAATCCTCCTTCTTGTAAAGGTGTGGAAACCCTTCAAAATCAATGACAATCATCTTGGCCACTTGATCCAGTTAGACTTGCCAAATCCTTTAGTTGTTTGTTTCTTCTTATAGTCTTGAAGACGGGTCTTCTTGGGGCTTGACTTGTCTGGAAGGTGGGTCTTTTTGGGGCTTGGCTCGTCTTTGAGGCAGGGCTTTTTAGGGCTTGGCTGGTCTTCTGGCTCCTTTTGAAGTAGCTTCGTCATATTCAACCCAACAGCCGACAGAGGCACATGATTTTCAACCAGGCATTCAATGAACTCATTTATTGCATTAGGGGGCGGGAGATACTTTAAGTATGTATCTCGTACAATAAAATGCAAAAGGTCCACAATGTTGGAGTTATACAACGATTTGCCGTTTACCAAGACTTCATATGTTGCATCGTCAATACTTAGCGACTTGCACCTGCCAGTAATGAAGCTAATTAAAGCTTGTAAACGGTGATGCCACTTCTGATTCACAGTCAGATACAACACTTCCTTCCACTGTGGTTCTTTACGAATCGGCTGCTCGGGGGTTTCGTGTGTCTGCAGCTGCTTTACGCATCGCTCCTCCCTAATTTTACGGAGCTGTTTCTCTGCCTCCAATGTAGGTTCGCCCACAGACTCCAGACCCTTTTGATTCATGATTGCCTCATATTGCAGCCTTGGCACCATTATCATTTCCTTGTACACGGTGTTCCTTTACACAGGCAAGTACCAGAGGAAGACAGCAAATTATATGGGGGGTGAGAGAGATTGAGTCGAGCCTCTTTTACAGATCTGCTGTGGGCAACTAGTCTGAGACTATTTCGATATCGCCTAAGCCTCCGCTTTAAACTATCGTTGCAATAACCTTTCCCGCAAGTAAATTTAGTATACACTCCACCAGAAAGCAAATACTACTTTTTCGGGCGTGGGTAATGATGCAGCGACGTAAGGATGTATTACCATCGCAAAATACAGTTATTAGTGCGAGATGACTTTCCATGGTTAATACTTTGCCCTAATTTACCAATTCTTATAGATAAACCCGCTGTGGTGCCTCCTCAGGCAAAATTCCGGATCTTAAACGTAGCTCCAGCGGTGAATCAGGGTGAAAATCGAGCAGCAAGTAGCATCGGCCACCATTTCGAGCTAAATGCTCCATTAGCTCTACCAGCAGCATGCGCCGTTTTGGAAAACATTGCTGGCTCAGAGCTTGAACTGCAGAGGAATCCCGCGGGTTATTGAATAGCACAATATAGGTGCAGTTTGTATTGATTGTTCGCCATTCTCGACCTTTGAAAAATAGATTTTGAGAAATGAGAATGACAAAACAGGGTTTGTGGTGGGCCTCCCGAGTAAATAAGTGCCTTAGTTCTCGACTTGCCGCCGCCTCATCCATCAAGTCATCGATTACAATCAAGTCATTGTCCTGTGGATCCAAGTCAGCAAAACCCTCGCAGACTTGCACACCCAGTTGCCGTAGAGCTTTGTGAAGCCTCGGCTGTGGGCAGCCATGGAACCAAACCACCCGATTGGGAGGTTCATCAAATAAAATTTGGCGATGAGAAATCAGCTGAAAACAGAAAGTCGATTTGCCTGCCCTTGAAGGACCCGCCACCATCATGCAGCTACCCATTCGTAGTCTTGCATCAAACGCCTTGCAACTGATTTTTGAGGCCGAGTATGATTGCATCGTTTTGCACAACTGGAGCTGGATGTAAAGCCTTGGTGAACAGCATGTTAAATGACATTCTCTTATGCAGTCTATGGATCAAGTAAAACATGCAGTACCAGCCACAGAGAGTCGAGGAGCTAGGCTGTACTGGCACGCTGTTCCACTGCAGAACCATCTGTTTTGGCTTATTTTGCTTTAGCCAGGTTTTTAGGTTTTCGCTGATGCCTCCGAGAGAGTTGAAGATTTCACAGTGCACTCTACTCTGCACAATTCCTGCAATCCAATGGCCGCACGTATCGTCCCATGGCTCGTAAAGGATGAAACAGCGTGGTAAGCAAGTAGAACTGAAAAATGGCGTTGTCGTTCCCACAGTAAAAATGCCACAGAAGGCTTCCCGCACAGGGGCGGGGCAGCGCGAAATGAATGCCTCTAGCTCTTGGGAATTCATGCCCTGCGGTAATCAAGCAAAACGTCCCTCTCTTTAGTGATTTCCATGCACGAATCATATACTGACATGCAAACAAGTGTGACAGGCAGTGCAAGTGCATTTGCAAATCGAATGTCAAGTCTTAGCTGACCCTGTCGGTGACCAAACCAGTTATGAGACTCATCACCGCTAGGGCTCAGGTCAAACGCCAGCAGGTATGCACCACTTCTAAATTCATCATAGCTCATGCAATATTTTCCTTTGATGCAGTTAGCGAACTGTACAAACTCGAAAGAGTGATGCTCATGAGGCTCAATGGGTTGACCAGTAATTGGCTCTCCATTGACAAACAGGCTTAGGCTGTTTAGTGCAAATGGCTGGAACCAGAATGGGTTGTGATGCAGAGATCCATTGAAGGCTGTCTGGCTGACCATTCCGAGCAGAACGAGTTTTGGCAGCTGACCATGGGTGATTGAGTCAAGACTCTTGTTTCGTGTTCCAACTGAAAATGTAAAAGTCTGCAGCTCTCTTCGATCAAAGTGGTAGAGAGCATTGCGTTGAGACAGCCCCTGCTCATGTGCCAGGGCCACTGTCGGATTAACGCGAAGACGCCTCAAAAGCAACACAGCGCTATCGACCTCAATGCGATATTGAACTCCATTGTTGGGTACGAGTAGTGAAAATGCACTGCTATGACGAGTAAGCTTTACCTGCAGACTTATTTGGTTGAGCAAGTACTGTCTGATAGTGAAAATATCTGAAAACAGTGGTCCTACATATTGCACAAATGCAGAACGTTCGTGCAGTCTAACACGCTGCATAAACCCCCGATTTTCTTCCCCAAGAGTGTCGCTCTCTCCCGCTGTATCAGGATAATATCCCGCTGCTGCTAGTGTCTGGATTCGACTAGCATTGCTACTAGTCAAAACTTGAAACATGGCCCGGTAAGGATACAGCTGGTCACCGCCACTCACCACCCGCTGATTAAGTTTTACTGTGACATCGCGAAACAGGCTAGCCAGTGGTAGGTTTGAAAGTCCGACATGTGCATCATCCTGGTCAATCAGCTCAGCATTGTTTAGTACACGGGTTATGCGACACGTGACTTGAAGCATTGTTGCATGTAAATCAGTGTAGTCCTCGGATGAAGCATGGCAATCAAATTCTATTGGTGCATCAGGTGTGGTAAGGCTGCCAATCGGATGAAAGTCCATGAAGTGAGACCTCTCCACCCCGATTTCCTGTGCCTTTGGCTCAAAAAGATTGAGTCGTGGGTTTGTGCGATACATTATGATAGTGAATCAAGCACTCGGTTGACTTTTTTAGATGATAGCTTGCGCTTCTTTGTTGGTGCCGGTTTATTTTGTTTTTGATTCTTCGTCTTCTTATGCTTTCTTTTGCTGGGTGGGGGTACTCGAGACAAAAGTACGGCATTTCCATCAGGCGGAACTCTAGATAGCAGTGTAGTTGCATAGCCCCGTCCCTGTGGTAGCTGGAAGCAGCTACCGCTATAATACTCAGCTACTTGTCGAATGTCCATGACTCCCTCAGTTCAAATGTCAAGACAGTTGGTCCAAATAATAATCGGATTGATTCACTGCAATCAATTGAGCGCAAACGGATTTGTATATGCGTCAGTCTATGGGTTGCGGCAATGGGGCAAAATAGCTTGTTCTTATAAATAAATTCCAATCGCTGGTGGTGAGCAAAACCGCCAATATTCAGAGTCTGCAGTGCTGGTGTAAACTGCATCCCAACTGCAGTCAGTGTGGATTCATGTCTAAAGTAGCGCCACATGTGTGACTTGAGCGTGCGGTTCCATCTCTCAATGACTGCACACTTTTGGTCACTGCTCGTTGTAAATGCGTGAGTTTTATTTGTGATGCATAATGTTCGAAACTTTGTGTTGCAAAATTCTTTACCGCGGTCAGTGCGAACAGCTCTGGGGCGTCTGGGGTGTGCTTGATGGAGAATTGCGGCGAATGCAGAAGTAACCTGCTCGGCAGTCTTGCGTTGAACAGGCTGTGCCCATGCCATTTTACTTAGTACATCAATACAGCATAGGATATATCGCATGCCTCCATTGTACTTGGCAAATGGTAACATCTCTACGAGATCCAGTTCCCACTGATCATCCATTCCTCGGACAACAATTGGTGCGCGAGGGAAATTTTTACGCTTATCCCTGTGCAGTGTGTAGACATCTTGGTCCTGCAGCCAATTCTTGACCTGTTTTGAACTAAACTTGCCCCCATGCTGTTTTTGTGCCTCGCGTTTCAATGCTTCAAACCCACCGTAGCTACCAGGAGTCTGGCAGTTGTAGTAGGTACTTGCCAGTTGCTCCTCGAGAGACTTTTTCTTCTTCATTCTTGCAAGTCTAATCTCAACTCTGATCTCTTCCTTAAAGGCTCAATTCCTCCGGCAAACTACCCCCCCCCCTATCCATTTCTGCGGATTTAGCGTTTCTAGGCTCATTTTGCACAAAAATTCACATGATTTGTCACAAAAATGCACATGATTGTGCATGAAATACATGTATTTAAATGGGAATTTTTACTCATACTTGTGCACGAAATTTTATGCACTTTGTCTAAAAAATATGCATTTTTGCCAACTTGTCAACTTGATGCACGAATTTCGGTCTGTTTTTGCACAAAATGTATGCATTTAAACGGGGAATTTTAATCATATTTGTGCACGGATTTCACCGTACTTTGACATGGATTTTGTGTGGGACATAGATTTTGATAATTTCCACAGCAAGCAAAGCTGGCAAAAACAAACATCTTATCAATTTGTAGTTCATAATTGAAAAAATTGATCTCGCTCATGGGTTGTGCATGTCTGTAGCCTGTTCTATATTAGAAAGTTTGAAAATTTCCATAAAATTTTCAGAATGATTGGCATGAGCAAAATTTCTAGATCATTCGCAAGGATACCATAAAAATGCCAAATTTTTATTAAACGGACAGTCATAACTGCTGATTTTCCTATCTACGTTCAACTCTGGTTACCCCTACCTATCGCAGCTACCCAGTCCCTGGCAATTGTGGCAGCACAGACTACCCCCCCCCCCTATCCGTTTCTGCGGATTTAGCGTTTCTAGCCTCGGTTTGCACAAAAATTCACATGATTTGTCACAAAAATGCACATGATTGTGCATGAAATACATGTATTTAAATGGGAATTTTTACTCATACTTGTGCACGAAATTTGGTGCACTTTGTCTAAAAAAATATGCAGTTTTGCAAGCTTGTCAACTCGATGCACGAATTTCAGTCTGTTTTTGCACAAAATGTATGCATTTAAATGGGGGATTTTACTCGTATTTGTGCACAAAAAATGCATTATTTGCCGTGGAATATATTAAATGTTTTTTTAAACTACTATTACATATTATTACAAATTATTATTGCACAAAAACGCGTTGCATAAGTTTAACATATTATCATAACAGCATACAGAAATAAAGTTAGTAAAAATGTCAATCAAGCTGGTACGGGCGCTTGCGGGATTCGAGCCGGTAGTTTCCGTAGGGTAGACTCTCGTTGGTTGAGACCCAGGCACGTTTGTCCTCCCAGAAAGAGAGTGCGCGCTTGAGCGTGGCGACCGTGTAGAGCTCGTGAAGCTCACTGGCAATGCGCCTGGTCAGGCAGCTCTTCTCCACTAACATGTCGAGAGTCTCCCTGTAGTCTCGGTGAGTGATGTCGTTCTTGACTACCGCTCGCTGGACACCCTTGGCTCGACGCTTATCCTTTCCGGCGACTGAAGATGCAAAGGAATAGAGCTTGGGACGCAGCAGGATCCACTCCTGGAAGTTAGCTACGCCGTCACTCTCGTCCTTGATGCATCCTAGCTTGGCTTTTCGATCGTTGGAGAACAGTGGGTGGTTTCTGGGATAGTTGGAGGTATCCAACAGACCCTGGCGGCACAGCTCCGGCAGAAACCAGCCCTCTGCATCGGCGTTTTCGAGGTGAAGGAAGAACGAGTCAGTGTCACCACCAAGCAGTCGAAGTATTGCGTTTGGCTTCTGTTCCACTAGAGGCTTCAATTGTCTGTACCACAGCTCATACATGATGAGCTTGCTGTTATCTAGGACGCACTGGCCAATGTACACTGGCTTGTTGAGCACTACCTTTGTCTTGAGCATGTGGACGAGCACAAGCTCTTCATTGAAAATGACCTGCTCGCGAAACGCCGGCTTAGCTACAAGTTCTCCAACTTCCCTGCTGAATTGACCAGGCGATAGTCCACTCGCTTGCGAACATTTTCCATGGTCTTTCAAAACAGGGAGTTGTTGAGGAGCTTGTTGTAGTCCTTCTCAAACTCGTTTCTGGCCTTGGCACGACGTTCGCTGTTGCGACGAATGTAGGGCTCGAGAATGTAGTCCTGCTGGAAGCTCAAGATTCGATGGACATTTTTCAGTCGCATGCCTTGACGCAGATAAAACTGCAGAATCCTTGCATGGACCGTATAGTCAACTTTGTCATGGCACGTCAGCAGGAGCTTAGGGGGTGTAGATCCGTACGCATGACCTTCCTGCCCACGTTGGGTCATTAGTGCACTCCACAGCTGCTGCTGGTAAGGAGGCATCCAGGACCATTGCGGTTCTTTCTTCTCCGGAGCAAGTGGGAGGTCACTGGTGTGATCGTGAATCCCTTTCGGGTAGGCTAAATCTACTGTGAGAATGAAGCCACGATCACCTTCCGGGTCAAATTCCTCCAGAAGCCAGTGTTCCACGTGCTCAGCAGAGTCAAAAGTCTCAAACCTAAAGTCACGCCAGGGTAGTTTTGTGGACAGGGCGTGGCCGTAGAGATTGTTGGCGTCGACTGGAATGAGATAACTCTGAGGCCGTTCAGGATTATAATCTTTCCCTAATCCTGGGTGGTTAGCAGTAGCAATGTGGCGGTTGACAAAGGTCATGCCACCGCGAGTTCCATCTTCAAACATGCGGTACATTTCCGGATCCTGGAGGAGTTCAAGCTCAAGATGGCAAAACTTCAGAGCCGCATCAAATGACATTCCCGGCGTGGTAATGTAATGCACCGGGTCGAGGCCGTCAGAGGTTAGACTCATGCGCCTAAATGCCTCAAAAACGTCTGCGAGTTGCCGAATATCCATCTCCAGGTAGGCAAGCATGTAATCCCGCATGGTCTCACACTTGAATTCCCTCCAGGCTCTTTGTGCAGTGGCGTAGTCCTTGTCCGAACATGCCTCTCCTGTGAGGTCATTTCTGAAAGCGTCTTGAGGGGGCAGTTGAGTCTCGCCTAACCTCTCTACACTGGTTACATATGAGTAGGGAAAGACACCTTTCTGGAGCAGAATATCAGCCGAAACATGTGAGTAGCGCTGCTGCATAGCCAGCGTATGGGTACAGCAATCGCGCTCGAGGTTATTCACGAGCTGAGCTAGGCTACTCGCCATGAACTGATACGAGTCAAGAAAGCGCACTCGCATAAACTTGCGCACCCACTTGTCCGCTAAGGTGTCGTAGACCTCTTCTACCATGATTCGTGCCTCGAGAGTCATGTAGCGCTCCTTCGTCTGGGCAATTACACTCAGCTCCCAATGCTTCTTGTGTCCAATGGCTGTGCTGCACAACAGATGCATGTCGTAGCCACGAAGATTGTGGAAGAAGACTGGAAGCAGGTCGCGCTTCAGAATGGCAGCCTCATTGCACTCGGGGCATGTGGCACCCAAGAACTTACCATTGAGGTGGTCGTGGTGGAAGTGGCGTTTGTCGTTTAGAGGCTGCTCACAAAGGCAGCAGTTTGTGGCGACTCGGAATTTCTCCTCCTCCTCGGGTGTTCGATGCGCGTGCTGATGGCTGTACCGCTTATTCCAGTGGTAGGCCTTTACCGCGACGTCTTCCAGGGCGTTCAGAAAACGGAGCATGCATGCATTACCATCTTCGCCGGCAACGCGGTGGAAGAGCTTTAAAGGCTCTTGGAACAGTTGTGGGCCATTCATGTCATCTCTGGCGACAACATAGAATCCTCCAGCTGCTGGAGTGTGATGGGCGGTTTTCATGGTCGCTGCATCGGCCTCGATATCGTCAACGGGTGGAGTAAGAGCCTCAAAGTCTGCATATACAACATGCGGAGGTGAGAGCGTCTTGTGCCACGCCTTGAACTTTAGTATGCTCTCCTTGGGCATGACCTCCTCCACCGGGTGCTTTTTCTGCACGCAGATCTGTCGGTGTGCATCCCGCTCAGCCAGTGTTCTGAACTTGGCCAAGCAGCGGTCACACCACCGGTACCGATGGGATTCATTAGTGTTTAGTAGGCGATCAAGATTGGAAATAGCACACCAGTGACTGTGGCCATTGTTGTTTGCCACGAGGAGAAGAAGAATTAATCTATGAGGTCGCCACTTCTCGATTAGATGACTCGGAGCTGGGCGAAGACATTGAGCTTTGCCATCAAGCCATTGGAACGCAGTAATGGCAAGCCCAGGATTTTTACGTTCGATCTTGTGCAGCTCATTAACCGATGCCGGGAAATCACTGCCGCTAAAGTCAACATCATTCTCCCATTCTTTGAAACTGATTGCACGCTCTGGGTGCTTTTGAATGATGGCTTCAGTCGAGTGAAGAGCAGCTAAAATCGCATATTTAAGGCAGTCGGAACCATTAGAGAAGGCATTGATTACAGCCTTCTTTGACTTTAACTTGGCTGGAAGTTCAAATTTTCCGGATCCACATGGCAGCTGGAAATGCGCGATTGAGACGTCGATGCATCGGGTGGACTTGATAACCCAGCCGCTGCCATTCCGGAGGTACTTCTCCATCCTGGTGAGTATTGTGTGCATAGCATTAGAAAAGTACTGCACTTCCTCATTCCGAGATAGAGCCTGGACTTTGGCGGCAAACCATGCTGTGTTCTCAGCCGCACATTCGCCTTGAATCAGGCGTTGCATCAAGACCCCCAGCCGAAGCTGCACCTTGATAGCGGAGCCAGGTGCAGTGTGGTGTTGAACCACAAGGTCGATAAAAGCGGTGCGAGCTTCTTCGAGAATGTTGGTTGGGTCGCCATAGGCTAAGGCTCTGTATAGGCGAGCCTTTCCACTAAAAGCCTCCTTTATTAGCAAGAAGTGAATGCCCGAATCTTCATCCGATTCGAATAGTGCCGGTATCCCAGGGCATTGAGCGTAATGCTCTGCAACATCCCCTGGTACCAATGACTCGCAATATTTGCAGTAAGTAGACATTTTTGGTTCAATTTTCATAGCATGAAAGTTTTGTATTTTTCTCGCCTTTATATACCTATCTGAACTTTACAGAAATCCAGAAAGCCCCAACCATACCAGTGCCCAACTCATTGGCCTCACACAGCACCAACCCCTCGCCAGCCAATTAGCGATCAAGGCCCACTTACTCTCGGAAAATCCAAGTAATTCCACACGTATCGCATCGAATCCTACCCCCTCCATAGCCCTGGGATGGGGGGGGGTCGCCCTGGACTAGGGTCTGGGGGGGGTCGCCCTGGACTAGGGTCTGGGGGGGGTCGCCCTGGACTAGGGTCTGGGGGGGGTCGCCCTGGACTAGGGTCTGGGGGGTCGCCCTGGACTAGGGTCTGGGGGGGGGGGGTCGCTCTGGACTGGGGGTCGGGGGGGGGGTCGGCCCACCTCCCCTCCCATTGGCCGGTGTCCCGGCCAATCGGTGGGCGTGGGGCAGACCGTACCATTTTCCTACTACTATTATCCATTGCGAAGGCTATCAGTAAGGTGCTGATTTTTTACTTAGCGCATAAACTAGTGCTGTCAGAGAACTTACGCTGTATAACCCCGCAGTTCATTAATAAATTTGTCTAGTTTTGCAGTAGCTTCTGGATCTTCCAGTTCCATCAAATATAGTGATTTTGCATTTGCTGCCAATTAGCTACCTGAATTTGGTGGTATTTGCTGATACATCCGCTTTGAATTTTTCTCGTACACCTGTATATTTTTCTCAAGCGCACTTAAGAAAGAATTCAGAACCTAAGTTTTACTTTAACTACATTTCGGGCAGAGCCTGATCTCATAAGGAATTTTTGGTTTTACCGTACGTCACTAGGTACTTTTCAGTAGAGTTTTACTTATTAAAACAGTAGTAAATGTGACTTAACTTAGCGGAGTTTTCCACTCTTCGCCTCCAATATGTCGTCAATCGAGATTTAAAGTTCACACTGTCATCTAATGGCCCCTGTTTTATGTAATTTTCATGAACTCAGTTTTCATCTTGGTTTCAATTCCACTCTACGCTGGGTCGCGTGTTCATTTTGAGATAATAGATTCGGAGCGGTTTGATAGCGACATCCAGTATTGCATGCTTTTTTTAGATTTTTTAAATCAGGGCAGCCATCCTAATTCGGAGCGAGCACCAATTCAACTCCTATAATTTATCCCCTAAGGAGCCTTCAGTCCCAGGGTCCCGGTTCTACGAAACGAATGCCCCGAAGCTTCTGATGCGTAAGACACGATGATTTCTATCAAGGTTACGCAGCGCAGCGCCAGCTGTCAATGTCTCACTCTAAAAATCCCACCAGTTCTCTTAAAAAATAATCGGATAGCCACAATTTTGGCTAACTTCTATCGCGCGTGCGTCTACGGTTCCCTTTCTGTTCATGTGGAACCCCATGTATTTAGACTTTTGAACCATGTATACAAACTGACCCTGAAGAAGCAGCTAGCAGCCTTTTGCCATCCTTTTGGGAGTTACAACTTGGGAGTATATCTAGCTTTTTCTTTTGTTTGTTGATTTCGACTTAACGAATTTGGCAGAAATCTGAAACTTTGTCGAATCCTTTTTTAAATTCAACTATATATACTCAACAATTATAACGAGGTCTTCACAGCATACCAGGTTTTTGATTGGCTGGTTCAAAATGAATGTGTTACTAGAAACTGATTCAGCTATCATCTAGCCTAGAGAGCCGATGTACGAGCTACATAAAGAAAAAAACAGTGATGAAAAGGGGGCACCCCTGTCCGACACCATTTGCTATTGGGAAATTTTCGTGTGAGTTGTGGAAATCACCGTGTGAGTTGGTCTCCGACGCCTTGGTCTGGAACATTGCTTCTAAGTACATAATTTCGATTAGGTGAGTGATCTTAGGACTCACATTCCACTTTCTCAGCCGCTCAAATGAAATCTGGTGTTGCACCATGTCAAACGCAGTTTTCAGTGCGAAATAACACGAAGTAGAAAAGTCTCTTCTTCGCTTTCTCCTCTGAATAAATGTCAACTGTGTGGCTATATGATCCGAAGTCCGAAAGCCTATTTGGCTTTCTGGGAGTGTGTCAACCCTCCTCCAGTTTTTCGTACATAGCCGTGTCATGACAGGTAGAACGCGAATGGGTTTTAAATTTTTTGGGGGATGCAAGTTCTCTTTTTGTATATCTGAGTCACTTTTGCTACTGACCAGCGTGTGAGTGTATGTCCATGTCTAAGAATACTTTTGAACAACTTTAGCAAAACTGATTTAATATTTTTTAGACCACATATGATATGCTCATTGGTTTTCCCATCTATTACCGATACCTTTTTATGCAGTTTTTTACTGATTTCCCAAGTTACTTCTCTAAGCTGATTAGTTCTGTGAGTTTGTCTTCATCTAGTAGCCGTGTTGGCTTCATGTAGGTCCTGGAGTTCTGTTTGGACACATTACTCAAGCGATCATTGATGTCCGAGTATTTATTTTTTTCATGTTTATAGATGCGAGCTAATGTGTGCAAGCCCTCTTATTGCTTTCAGTATTCTAGAGTAGGGTCTTATTCAGGGTATACACGGCCCCTTACTGTGGGATTCTCAAAAATCTTCATGTCGGCTTCCGCATCTGTGTCAGACTCTACGATCTTAAACTTTCGATGTACCAAAAATTGTTCGCGCAACTTTTTTCATGCCATATGCACATGTATTGTCACATCTTAACTATCTATTCTGCATCAATATTTACGCATAAGCTCGTACATTCCTTCACCCATTCATACTTGCAATCGGTATGTGTACATGGATTGATGTATCGGTTCATTGATGAATAAATTAATATATTGACAGGTGGATGAACCGTATTTATTTCATTTGTGTGTACACTTGCTCTTCCAGAGGGCACTCCGATTCTTAAAGCGAGAGAAAATCTCCCAAGTTTTACCAGGTGCAATGCACTTACAGCGTCGGAAATTAAATTCAAACCCAGTACTGACAACTGAGCTGTCCGTAGTAAATAAAAGATTGACGCTATGTTGAAACCAGTATGCTGGTAAATCGCTAGTGAGGTTTCCCGAGATTGTATGCTGTGCCGTAGTCTGCTGATCGTGAAGCTTGTAAATCTTTAGCAAATCATTCATCGGCTCCGTAACAAACTTTGTAAATTCAATAAAAATCGTGGTATTCGGCGGCAAATAGAGGATCCATCTCTTTGCATGGCCATTCGTATAGTTTCCTTCGCCTGGGTGACTTCGTCTGACACCACTTTGCTGTAATATTATCTCTGTGGCGGCTAAGAGTAAAAATGGTCAGATTAACTATTGAGGACAGATAAATGCTGTTCGCTGTCCATTTTCATCAATTCTACTAGTATAATTTACCGTGAATTTGTACCGGTCGGGTGTCGTAGTCAAGCCGGAAGCCATTTCTTGTTACTGATCCGTCAGTTTTAAATCGGACAACAACGGGGCCCAGCAGCGCGAAAGCTGACTCGATTACGTCAGGCTTCACAAGTCTAAACCTTTCCGCGCTGGCCGTTGCGACGCTTTCGTAGATATAAACAACGTCGCAGCATTCTTCCACATCAAGTTTATTGAATATGATCGTGATGACGCCACTGACTTGTATTGTCCAGGACACGTTCAAGTTGTTATTATAGTTTCCTCCATTCGAGGGGCAGGCAATCGCTCCCGATGATGAGTAGAGACTTCCTCCTGAGCAGCAGTCTTGTTAAACAGTTACATCTTAGTTAATTTATAGCATTATCAGCAAATCAGTTCTTACACTGCTAATTAGCATTGGTTCAACTTACCACCAAAAGGTAAACAAGAGATAAAATATCCGATAACAGCAAAAAGCAGAAATCTAAAAAGCCCAGCCGCCATCTGCTTCTCTGTCGGATTTATGCTTCCACTTTCCGATGCTTCGGTCGGCTCGTCTGCAGCCGTGTGTCTGTAATTTATATTTTGCCCGTAATTAAGTATAAATCTATACTTTATAATTTACAATATAGAGTATCTAAATTGTAAATAGCTCGCAAAAATATATTATTAACATCGGAATTTTATTTATAACCTATCTAGATTTAACTTTATAGGCTTCGCGTGTTCATAAACTATCAACTCGCAGGCTCCAGCTGCTATGTGGCTAAGCATTTCTTAAAATTTTCACAGAACAGGATCAAAATAGTGATTGATACTTACCGTTTACATGGTTTCCAAGGCTTTTACTTATTCTCCGGGAGCTATATTGACCAAGACCAACGAGACCTATGCCTTCAAGGCCACGCTACAACCCGTGGTCTTCGCTTTCGGGGAGGAGCTAGACCTCACGGCTGAAGAGCTAAAAGATGCCCGGTGCACCATTGACGCTGCTCTTAGGCAAACCTGTCTGGGCGCCAGCTGATTCAGTTATTGCTAAAGCTGCACCCTAACCTTGAAGCTAGCGAGCTCCTGCTTCAAATCACCGCCCGCAAGAAGAAGGGCTATGGTATCGTATGAACAACAAAAATATTCTGGCTTAAAAATACTTTATAAATCGATGTAACTGAGTGATTGACTGTGTACGCTCGTATTGTTAAAATACGATAGAAAAATTTTGGCCAGTTTCTTAAGGAGCATATTTAAAAAGTCAAAAAATTGTGCATGTTCAATCAGATAGCTATCTTACGCATACATTACGCTACCGCTTTCAAACTTAAGGCCCCTTGTACACTCTTATTGCAGTCGGTCAGATACTTGTAAAATACGCCCGTCTTTATTATGAATTTTACACGGATTAAGTTGCTTTGCAGTAATTTCTTGCGACGAATCATGAATAAGATAAAAACGAACACATAGCGTTTCTTATTATAATTATTTTTTCTAAATTGAGACTCCCTTGTAAACATGTTTGATCTGCACTTGCACTTTTTTACTACAAAACCGAATATATAATAAAAGTGTATTGTTTTTTATTTCAATTCCAACTTTTAGCATTGTAAAGGTGAAAACATAAATTTGTGGAATTAGATTATTGCACGCAGCATGCACTTGTCTCTGAGAGCATTTTGCCAATCATAGAGGCAGAGAAAACTTGGCGGAAAAGATTCCCAACTAGCCTATTCACCTTTTGGGGATGCTAAGCCTTCTCTTCTTGGAAACTGTCCAGTTTAAAAAATCATGAAACTCATTTTTTCATTACTTTTTCATTTTTCATAATTTTACTTTTTTGCAAATTTACTTAAGTTGACTTTACTGTAGCTACTGTAATATAATATCTTTTGCGCAAGAAAAATTGACTCAAAATTAGACTTAACTATCAGAAAATTCGTTAATGCAGGCAAGATTAGCAATTTAAAAAATTAATATTGTTACTCTGAATAGAAAAATACACTTTCTTGAATAATTTCCTACCGATGAAAATGGCTAGGATAGGCTCGCACACAGTCACTATCAGAGACGCAGTCATGGAAATAGAATCACCCCTAATCACGCAAGAAAATTACTCTTGATTAAGTGCAGACGCCTTGAATAACTCAATATTATTAGTCAGGAGTTTCATAATAAAAGTCCAAGCATAATCAGTAGCTTTCTGTCCATCGTTGTGAAACTTCAGGTGACATACACTCCAGTCAGATCCTCGGCCTAAAGTAGAAGGCGATTCAGAAATAGCTATCAACAGCTCAATAATTCTAAATTATGCAATCAAGAGTTAGACATTATATCGATACAAAGACCTTATTAGTGCCTTTAGTGTCTTTGGAAATTCGAAAACTAGCTACTTACTTTGCAAGTCGACTCAGAAGAGTACTGATTGTATGGCGGCTGCATTTTGATCGTTTCCTCGGCAGCGGAAGCTTTCACCAGCTCCCTGCGAAGTCGGCCACTGCCTGTTCGAGTGACAAGCGCGCAGGCCGCGGCTAAGAAGGCGGCCGTTGTGAGCACAGACAGCGCTGATGCAGTCGCTAGCAGCGGCCGCTCCCACACTTTGGCGAGTCGCGAATCTGTTGTAAACAACGTACGCTACTCTCAGCCCTACAGACTAACGTCTAAGAATATGATCCATGTATGAAATACTCACCGAGATTGTGCCTCGGCAGCTCAAGTAGCGCAGAGTCGCCGTTGAGCAGTCGGCATTGGATCACTGAGCCCGCCATGACCGCCGCTTCATCCGCCACGGCGAATTGCGACGTCACAGAGCTGAGGCAGAGCGTTCCACTGGGTTCTAAGAAATCCTGCAATTTTCAAACCTCAATATTGTTCATCGGTCCTATGGCAATCCCCATAGAAATTTTTTAACTAGCGAATTAACCTTTTTGATGATGGACACCAGCAGGCTGTCATTTTCTGGTGTTCTAATCTCGCACCGGTGTCTGGTTCTGGAACAGACAAATTCGCTGACGGCTTGAAACTGAAGAACTCCAGTCAGGGGCCAAAGTTCAGGGCGAATCAGCTCAATCTTGATTGTCTCTGGATCCACTGAAATTAGAAATGCACCGTTTGCTACTGTAACCTGAAATAAATAGAGGAATGCAAAATCCTCTTGCAGAAGTACGTGTACTCACCTGGAGGAAGTACAATTGAGCTGCGCATCGTTTGCAATCCAGCTCCTGAAAATTCACACGTCACTTCTTTTACACACGCTGATTCATTGGAAATCGCAGGCAAATCAACTCGAAATTCTGACGCATTTCGAATTCCAACCTGCAATATTCAAAGTCCCAATGGTGAGGCCCAGTTGGCTGCTGCGGCATGATAAAGCAACAAAAAGTTAATTACCCTCGCAGCGGTGTCAGTTTGCTGACAATCGTAACGTGGCCAGCAGCGCACGGAAGTCCGGTTCCATACCGAGTCGGTTGGCTTCGGGTCCAACGACACGCTCAGTGCAATCGGGGCAGGTCCCCCTTCCCACTTGGCGAGGTTCCACCGTACTCGATGGGACTCTGCAATAGGTATTAGGCTCTATATTTCATTTTAGCGACAATCCGAAAGCTGAGAGAATTTTACTTGCCAAGACTAATCAAGGGCAGTCGGCGCATTGCTGTGTTGTCGTTCTTCAGACGGCATTGAACTGACGAGTTCGTGCTGATGAGCTGAGCTGGCACTACGAAATCTGTCGTCAGAGTTATCTTACATTGCGTATTGCTGCTTCTTGAAGACATCTGAGAAATATACACGGATAAAGTAAAAGTCAGTAAAAGAACAAAAAACTCTTGGCCGAATCGTAAGACTCACCCGATTGACTTGCTGAGCAGCAATAGAAGCATGAGCTGCCGTCACCCAGCACTGGTGCAGCACTGAAGGACAAGCATTTAGGGACACAAGTCGAAACTGAACCATTCCATTTAGAGACCAGAGCTGCGGATTCAGTGGCTCGATCGACACAGAATCAGGATAAGCTGAAATTACGATAGTATGGTTCTAAAAATTGCTTGGATTCTTGGAATTTTCATAGGTATAAATGAAGCCTTTACCAGGGGGTATAGAAGTTGATCTTGTCAAGTCGATCATGCCAGGGGACTTGAATGTACAAAATATGTTGCTTGAGCAAGCTTGGGTGCCGGGCAATGAGCCATGAAACTCAAAAGTTTTCGCCATTCCTCCTTGAGAAAGACTTCCAGCCTAGAGAGGAAAAATCATGAAAGTTTTTAATTGAAAAGTCATATTTGCGTTTTCTTTACTAATCTACGTGCAAATAAAAAGCGAAGAATGGAAATTTTGAATTAAAAAACTCAACAGGTTTGAAGTTACTTTTTGATTTTTTCCCGTACTCTTAATATTTTGTGTTTCTTAGAAATCTTACATCTGCGTAGATTTTATGATTTTCAGACCGAGATCCTACTCCTGACTGGTCATACAGACAATCATTTAATTTTAATTTAAAAGCAAATCCTTAAAGAAGCCTAGAACAGAATCTTCATTTACAAATCTCGTGAGAATCTTGGTAGCTCCGCTGTCACACTCATGCTGCAGGTAGCATTCAGCGGACTGAATCATCGCCACTGTAGTCACTGAAACATTGAATGACAACTCGGAGAAATTCCAGTGAATATTTTGGGCCTCTGAAAGGGAAATACGAGATTGGGTTGTGCATTTGTTGCATTGAATGATAAGTAAAAATAAATTTGAGTGATCAAATAAATTCAACGCATTGAATGTGGCTGATTTCAACAGAGGATCTTACGGAGTTTCATTGGAGGCAGTGGCTTTGTTTTATTGACTCCAGAAGCCAAATGGCAAAAAATCGTGGACTCAGCAGATGGCACAGCAACCACAGAGAAATTTGTCACGACTGAACCTGAACAGAATCTAGGACCAGGAAATGCCTCCTAAAAAGTTATGAAACATTGTTTTACATTTTACGCGTTAAATTCATCGGTTTTCAATTCAATTAAAACTATAAGCCTTAGAAGTTCAGGAATTCGTGCCGTTTTCATTGTTTGAGCGACGAAAGTGCTGCCGGAAGACCTCAGCTCGCATCTATGAACTAAATTAGGGCAGGCCCTGTTAGAAAGTGCACTGAAATGAATTACGCCCGTCAGAGACCACAGATCCAGATCTATCAGCTCAATTGACAGCGATTCCGCTGAAAAATAAGTCGGTTGTGGAAATTTTCGTTGAATCATTTAATAATTTATTTAGGTCCAAAAATTATAAAAATAGAATAAAAAGAACGATCAGAAAAAAACGATATAAATGCAACTAAGCACACTGAATAATATTGCATGGCTTTAGACATCAATATGTCTCGTTGATGCAATATGCATACTGTTGGTACATCAAAGTACATTAATAAATATTGATACATAAGTAGACCCATGGTAACACATACTCGTACCCGTAAAATATAGCCGAGATACATACGTTGATAGATATGAGCGTACAAGCATACATGTACATATATGAATCGATAAAAATCGTACGGGCGTTAATTTAATTTTAACTTACTATTCCCTATCTCTGTTGAGGAAAGGCTAAGCCCTTAGATTTGCACCTTTTTATTTGACAACTTACGTAATTACTTACTAATTTTAAAATTAAATTCAAATCCTGCTCGTACAACAGAGCCATCCGTTGAAAATAACAAAGTAATATTTTGTTGAAACCAATATGATGGCAAAGCGTTTGTAAGGTTTCCAGAGATGGTATGCAGTGGAACACTGTAGTAGCCAGGCACAATCCTCCGGTAAATCTTTAGCAGATCGCAACAAGACTCTGTGTCAAACTTAGTAAACTGGATGAAAATTTGCGAATCGCGGGGCACGTAGATGCTCCACGCTTTTGAATAGCCATCCGTGTAGCTTCCATCCCCTGGGTGGCTTCTTCTGACACCAGCGTGTTGCGTAATCACCTCAGTTGCCGCTGAAATTAAATAATAGTATGATAAATAAGGAATCATTATAATTACAGCAAGAGTTGGATGCATGATCAGGCAGCATCATCATGAGTTACCAGGAATTGATACCGCTATGGATTCGTAATGCAGCCTAAAACCACTTTTTGTTACTGATCCGTCAGTTTCAAATCGAACTATCACGGGAGCCGAAAGCAAGAATTCGGACTCATTCACATCCGGTTTACAAAGTCTGAATCTTTCCAAGTTGGGCGTTGCGTAGCTGGTGTTTTGGTAGATGAAGACCTTGTCGTAGCATTGCTCCACGTCCAGTTTCGTGAATCTGATCTTGATGATGCCGCTGGCTCGAATAATCCATGTAACGTCTAGGTTATTATCGTAGTCTCCTCCATAAGAAGGGCAGGCAATTGTTCCGGATGATGAGTAGTGACTTCCGCCTGAGCAGCACTCTTGTCAAGCAATGATTTTCGGTATTACTCCATGCATTATAACTAAATCAGCTTTGAAAACTACAAATCAGTCTTGATTCAACTTACCAGCCAGAGGAAGCCAAGAGAAGAACAAAGATCCCAACGCTGTCAGATAGAGAAATCGAAAAACGAAAAATATCATTCCGTTTACTTTAGCATTTAAGGTGCTTTCTATAAAGTTTCTCAGCTTCAACACTTGAGCCTAATTCATAAACTGATGTAGACATTGTTTACAGCTGCGTGTAATATGTTTATAAGAGGTAACGTAAAGACAGCCGAAATTTAGCTAGAGTAATCATTTTAATTTGCAGCGGTTGGCAAAATTTGTGGTTGGTGTTTCCTGTTTACATATGCTAGCCAAGGCTGATTAGACTTACCCTTGGCTACAAGCGGCTACGAAACTATGGATTCCAAATTTCATTAGTTGTTTTTTCGATTTCACTGGTCTCTCAGTGGATGCTTCAACTTATATCATTAATTGAAAAAATATCGCATTGCATCATTATAAAGTAGATTTATACATGATTTTAGAGGTGCGTAATGCAGTAGTAAGTAATTGTTAACAAAATGCAGCACTTACAGACTAACGTGCAAAATTTTTGCTTATATTTTAATTTTAAGTGACTTAAGGATTAGAATTTTTCTTTGCAAAATTTTTGAGACCTATGAGACCCTTGAGAACTTGTATGAGATCTAAAAATTATGTTTGACTCAGAAAATTTCTGGGATAATAGGACTCTTAGTGACACTTCCTAGTTCTACTGGATGCTTTTTCCAATAAAGAATTAATTTTTTTCTGATTTTGGACGCTGAGAGCCTAGTCATTAATTTCTGAGTTCCCATGATGATAAATTTACTGAATTTACGAGTCAGTGGTAGCCAGAGAGTATGCAGATCGCCTTGTATAAAGTGCAAATAAGCCCGATAAGTTGAAGCTGATTCACCTAAAGAGGCCTTTGTTTTTGGAGTCTGTCTTTGATTTGTGCGCTCTATATTATTAACAATTTAATTATCGAGTACACATAGAGTACGAGAAAAACTGAATGGTTATGCAATGGTTATGCAAAATAATGTACGCTGGTAACATTTGATTTCTGCTTTTCTCTTTATTAGTGTATATTATTTACTTATTATTATTATTATTATTATTATTATTATTATTATTATTATTACTAATACGCACGCCAAAAGGGTGCTGATTTTTTTAAATATTTTTTTCAGTAATGCAACGAAATAGAGAAAGACAAAAAAAAGAATAGCGAAATAATGGCAGTCAACGAAAGTTCGAACGCACGTTAGCAAGGTAATAAAATATCGAAGTAATTCGGCAAACACAAAATATTTTTTCGTGGTAGGAAATAGCGGAAAAAAAGAATAAGCACTGGTACAAGAATTCATAAAATATCCTAAATAACCTATTGTGGGATCAGAGCAGCTGCTTTCTAATTTCGCTCATTCTTATGATGTACTGAGCCAGCAGTTCCGTTACGGAGATGTCTTCCTGTGTCATTAAATAGAATGACTTGTTTTCATCTGTTAAAAACTGAAAATTTGCTATTTTACTTGACACAATTGTGACAAAATCTTCCCGGGCCATACGATACTGAACCCATGGACATTTGAATAGAAAGTGGATTTCATTTTCCACTTCTGTTTTACACTTGGGGCACAATCTGTTTTCATAAGGGATTTTCGGCCTAGCTGTTCGCAGCGTTTCACAGGCAAGTTTGTGATTTCCCAGTCTAAATGATGCCAGAGTTCTTCTGTACTTTGGATTTCTAATATTCTTAATGTACTTTTCGGGAGAGTAGTTTTCCTTAAATGAATAGAAAAAGTGGCTCAATTTGGAAGAATTTTCGATTTTCTGTGCCCAATGCCTTCTGAACTCGGAATCAAAATTGGTTCTATGTATTTTGAACGCCTTTGAAATGCTAGTTACATTGCAGTTTTGCATTACTTAGGCTGCTGAATTTTGATCTAAGGCCAACATCACTGTATTCTGGGTCTGCCATCAATTTAGCTATTATAGAATCTGGACGCTTTGCTACAGAAGCCCAGTACTGCAAGCTTCTCCTTTGGATATATTGTATAAAAGGGGCAACCGGCCTAGTTCCGAACGTGCCCCGTTGTTATCTGTAGTTTTGCTGACTTGGAGTATGGCCTTGCAACTCCTAAAATTTACTCGCTCTATAAGGCTGCGGTCCCAAGGTCCCAGGTTCCAAGAAATGAATGCACCCCAGGCCTCAGAGGCATAGAGCACAATGCTTTCTATCAGGGCTGTACAGTAGCAATAACAGTTGCTTGTATTTTACAGTCCCAAAGCTCGCTAACTTTCTCAGAAATGAGATTGGGTACCCACATTTCTTGTTAATCTCAATGGCATGTGAGTCTATAGTTCCTTTGGTGTTGATATGAAATCCTAGGTACTTCCACTCTTTAACAGAATCAACTAGCTGACCCTGGAGAATAAGTTTGTTGGTACCCTTCGAATGTGTGTTGCAGCTGAGTAGTTTTGTTTTCTGTGTGTTGATTTCTAGTTTGTGGGACTGACAGAATTCTGATACTTTGTCGAGGCCTTTTTGCAACTACTTGAGTAAAATGTTTTCTCGGCTCTTAAGCCATTACTGGCTAGTAACATCCATTAAGAATCAAGAATACTGGTTCAAAAGCATAGAAATTTTGTAATGATTAATAAATAGGAGTAGGAGCGTCATAAATAGCTGCGTGGCGCGTAACTGTTTACTTTAGTAGCATCGTTTGAATAATTAAAATTTAATCATGACGATTTTTTAGGCGCGGATAAAATTATTTTGTGAATTTGAACACGTTTATGTCGTTTTAGTATAACAAAATGAAAGCAAGTTGCAATTTCTCAGGTCAGTTGACAATGAAACGTCTCTTAAAGATTAATATTGTTTCATTTAGATTGTAATTTTTTAATCCGGTTTATGAAAAAAGCACAGTTTCATTTCACATCCGTAATTAATCTGAGACCATAGTCGCCCCAGAGAATTCATCACGCCTGTTTTATTGGGCTTGCAAACGTTCGTTCAAATCGTCTCAACTCATTTAGCAAA
Source organism: Macrostomum cliftonense (assembly GCA_950096795.1). NCBI lineage: Eukaryota > Metazoa > Platyhelminthes > Macrostomidae > Macrostomum > Macrostomum cliftonense. The sequence goes on along the minus strand of CATNEM010000104.1, from coordinate 1,817,878 downwards.
CACTCCAATGGCGTAATGTTGCTGAAATTGGTTAATTAAACGATTTCCTCGAGTTGCTGGATGTATTTTTCGTCTTTTCTTTATCGAAGTCCTGACTAGCTCTGTAACCATCCCATTTGTTTTTTGCTTTCACTATAAATTTTTATTATAAACAGTTGACTTACAAAAACTTCTGAACCATCCGACGTATTGCTAACCATTTTCATAGGACTCGTTTCCTCGATTGAGGCATCACGTGACCTGCTACGGTTCGACTTGACGAAGGCACAGGAGATGGCCACTAGAGCGATGAGTGCCAGAGCGGCGACAACTGATGAGGCCAAAAATGCTGGGAGCTCCCAATCAACTTTTTTGGCCTTCATATCTTCTTCGGAAGAGAAATTCGTGCATGCATAATTGCTACTATTACGAATACCTAAATATTGTCATGGGTTAAAGTAGCTACACTGATAAAAAATTGTTTGAAAACCAAGAAACACTCGATTTTATGAAAATTTATTCTACAAGTCGACCTTGTAATCAAATTGGACGCTATGAAGTTTTTGGAGCAGAAGAATGTGTCATTAATTTCTTGAAGGAAAATCAAGTCTAGATCAGCATGGTTTAAGACAATTAACCATCACTTAAAAATTACTTTGCAGTCAAATATTTCAATGAACCTATTAGATGCTCACCAATACTTGTCGATGGCAGTTCGAGAAGTGCGAAGCTGCCGTTCAGAAGACGGCACCTGATTACCGAACCGCTAGTGATTGGTGGTTCTATAATGGTAGCGAACTGTGACGTCACAGAGCTGAGGCACTGATGCTCGCTTGGGTCCTGAACGACCTGAAAATGCGTTTCAACTTTTTTGTCTTGCTTCTTTCTTTAATAACCTAACATTTTCGTACTAATTTTTTAGTAATATTAAGCAGACAAACCCGGTTAACCAGCGATGCTGCGATGTTCAAGTTGTGAGGCGTTCTAATTGAGCAATTGTGCAGCACATGGGAACAGGTTGGGTAAGAGACCGCTCTGAACTGAATGATGCCTGTCTGAATCCAAAGTTCCCGCCGCAGAAAGGCCAATTGAATCGACTTAGGATCGGTTGATGAAACTTGAATTTTAAATATTTTAGGCTCGTTTATTTAAAAACAACTTATAAATTAGTCAATATTTGCACTATAATATTTCACTCACTAATTCTAGCCATGTTGAAGTGAAAATAAAAACCGGTGTAGCCTGAGATGCCGCTGACAGCACGAAACACAAGTGTTACACTGTGCTTGAACTCAAGCTGGATTGTTTTTAAGTTTCCGGAGTAATTGAATAGGATGTGATTTCCAGTCCTCGGCACGGTGCCATAGTATACGCATAAGTAGTCGTTTTGATAAGTATTGAAGTTTGATAAATTGATGTTTAAAGCATAGTCCCGAGGTACATTGAAGCTCCATGCTTTTATAAACGAATTTGATGAAGGATAGTAACTTGCTGGGTAGTCACAGTGGCTAGTTCTTTCTCCGCTGTGTTTTCTTATAATTTCTGTCGCTCCTAAAATGTTTTAATGCTATATATTTATTTATATTATCACCAAGGCCCCTAAGTGCATTTCCCAGTCATTTTTCCTCGACTCAATATAAAATATTTTAGCGGTAATCCATATAAAAATTTGAAACAATAGACATTAATTTGCTACTTACCTGGAAATTGAAAACTCACGACCTCATACGTGAGCCGAAATCCGCCATTCAGAATAGAGTTTGATGAGCTACCAGTAACAAACCTGACTACAATGGAGCCTCTCAGTATGTATTCGGATTCGATTGCGTCCGGATCCCAAAGCCGGAATTTCTCATAGTTTTGGTCAATATCAGTCGTCATTTCGTACAATTGAATCTTGTCATAGGATTTTCTTAGCTTTAACTTAGTGAATTTAATTCTTAAGAACGAGCTGCGGTGAATGACCCATTTAACATCCAGATTGTTGGAATAGGCGCTGCTGCTTGAGTCATCTGACGGACAGGCAATGACTCCTGAGCCTGCATAGAAACTCCCACCAGAGCAGGCTTCTGAAATATATGGTAGTGGAAATTATCTGTCGAAAAAAATGCAACTTACGATAATGTACGAGGGAAGAAAAGAAAAGAAATGAAAAAGCTCTTACCAGAAACTTGTATACTGAAGCAAACAATGAAAAGACTGTGGCAAAATTTTCGGAATAACGATAAACGCATTTTCTCTTTCTCCAGATGAATTAAAATTTCAATTTAAAATTAAGTTAAAGCTTGAACACAGATATATAGTGGTCCAGTGCTAAATCCTTGACTATCCTATCCATAAAATCAGTTTAATTTATTGGCAGTATAATATTGCTTCTAGTTTTGGAAAACTTTTAATAAATTTAGATTTCAAATAGCTAAGATGTGAAAAACTTCCGGTAGTAAGTGCTGGTGAAATTTCATGTAAGTTGCATACAGTTGACATTGTCTCCAAATTTATACCGGACTAGATAAATGCCACAATTCTCACCAACAATTTACACTTAACCAAAAGAGCCTAGACGACCATGCAAGCTAACCATCGAATTGGTATGCAGGGAAATTTAACAAAACTTATCGCTTTTTTCTTACTTATTAAGCTCTGTTCATGAATTTTTCAAAAAAACATATATGTATTGCTTTGAAGTCACATACATAGTTTATTCACATGCAAGTAGTGCCTGTTAGCTGTGAAGCATTTCCTTTCACAGACACGAAACTTCACATCACCGAATTGCACTAAAGCTAGATGCAATCTCACAAGCCAGCATCAACAGGGCTGGGGATTCAGTGAGCGCGACATCACTGCAACTTCGGTTTGGTGAGTTAAGACTTCAGCTTTGAGCTAATGCCTCGTAGAATATTAGCTCAAAATATTTACAGTGGAGTTGTGGCCTAGAGGCTAGGGCGCCTGCCTTATGTCCGGAAGGTTGTGGGTTCGAGTCCCGGCCCTAGGAGACAATTTGTACCCTTGAGCAAGGCACTTAATCCCGCATAGCTTCAGTCCACCCAGCTGAGATCGGGTACCAGTTTGAGCTGGGTAAATTTAGTGTGGGTGTTGCGGCCCCTCCAGCCTGTCAGGTTGAAAGCTGTACACAGCACTCGGATGCGCCGCGCAACTAGCTGCGGTTGTGCCGTGGGCTGTACATCTGATCGTGAGATCAGGTGTCTAAATTTATTATTTGTTATTTTAGCTTATAGAATATGATAGATGCATTTTCAGCGAATGCTGATCCAATTGATCCTGAAGGACAGTGTTTAGTGTTGGCGTCCAGAACTCTTATGTAGCAACATTTTTGACACATCCAGCTGTATGTTGTATAGCCGTATTTCGTGGCATCTACATATGTATTGTTCCAGTCTTCGGCGCATGTTAGTATGCATCTTTTTGTAGCATTTTACCAACGTACTGTACATGTAGGCACATTTTTTAAATAATAAATTAGGTTTGACAATCTCAAATCTGATTGATATTATACATGGATCTAATTGTTTTCATGTCAGCTGTATGCACTCTAGTCACCATAGTTTTTACTATTATAGTAAATTTTCGACACCGTAATGTCCGACCATTGCAACAACTTCCTGCAAAAGTCTTCTCCAAGCCTGCATTGGTAAAATTGCAACTTGTCCCTACAGTGTCCCTACAGTGTCCCTACAGTGTCCCTACAGTGTCCCTACAGTGTCCCTGCAGTATCGACTATGATGGAGAGATTGGCGGCCAAAAGAAACGGTATATTTTTACTAAAATTGGTAAAGGAATCTAGTCAAAATCGTAAAGTTACCGATCTGTACCTATAGGAAAAAGTTCTACTTTTCCTAATAGATCGCGCTAGCTCCTGCCATCAAATTTTCTGGTTGCATCGGATTGCATAAATTTAGCAAAATCGCTAGAAATTCTGGAATCAAAACTGGAATCAATGCAAATTAAAAAATGAACAAGTGTCAATCAGTAGCCGAGGATCTATTTGTCGGGTTTGAGTCCTCAAGGTCGCTCAGCTACTGCTAAAGCTACCCTCTCCTGGGATTTGAGAACCTGGCTGTAGAGATCCCAGCTATTCAGTGAAAATTTTGCCTAAATGACATTAATGGTATCGGAATAAATTCGGGAAATTTTTAATAGCTCTATAATACTGTGGCAGAGGCCGCACTATTATTTTGTGCATTATTTTGTTTTACTCCATTTCCGTACTTCGCCGGTCATATTCTTGTTCCTCTTCAGTTCTACTTCCGGTTCCACCTCATTCCAGTAGAGCCGGTCGTGATTTATCAAATGGCACCGAAATAAATAAACCAAGGTGGGAATAAGTTGCTTAATGAATTCAGGAAAGGAATATACGTTCACTAAAATTACAATATATGCTACTAAATACATCAAGGTATATGAAAATATTCTATTGGTCCAATCGAAATCAAAGCTTAGCCACATCACATCCAATGAAAACGATTGGTACCAACAAACTTGACTTCAAATGTTAGCTACACTCATTACGTAACCTAAAGAACAGGCGACAGTAATTGTGTAAATCATAATTAGCTAAGTCTGCCAGTCTCCATTATCTGTCTGTCTCAATCTACCCGTCTGTCTCACTCTGCCTTTCTCACTTGGCTTTTCTCACTCTGTCTGTCTCACTCTGTCTGTCTGACTCCTTATGTTCGTTTAGCTTTAGTATCTGATAGGGTGGGTGTTGCGAAAATGTCCCCAAACAGTTATAAAATCTCCCAAACAGACAGAAAAGCTCCCTGAGCATGTAGAAAATCCCCATAAAAAGGCAGAAAATACCAATCGAGCAGCAAGAAATCCCCTAGCAGTAAAAAAGTTCCCTTGGAAGCACTTACAAATCTCCAAATCAGATAGAAAATTTTCCCGAGCAGATAGACATCCCCTAAATAGTTAGAAAATTTTTCCCGAGAAGTTTGAAATCCCCCAATCAGACAGACAATCTCCCCGAGCATTCAGAAAATCCCCTTCCAGCGGTTGGAAGAACTTCCCGATGCAGTAATAAAACCTCCTTGAGCAGTAAAAAGGTCTCCCAGAACATTTAGAAAATCCCATTGGAGCAGTCAGAAATCCACAAGCAGTTAGAAAGTCTCCCAGCACCCTAACAGTCAGAAAATTTATGAGAGTCGTTAGAAAATCTCCCAAGCAGTTTGCAAATCCCCCTGAGCATCTAGGAAATTCCTAAAAGTGTAGAAAATTGTTCCCGAGCTTGTAGGAAAATCACTACAGCAGATAAAAATCCTGCGAGCAGGTAGGAAGTCGCTATTATAACGCCTTATCAAAGACACATGCGCTTTAAGAAAATTAAGCTAATCACAATTTAAGATTTGGCAGGCTATCAGACTTACCGATCAGTATCGTGCTCGATGAAGACCTCTTAAACAGCTTTTGCTTCTTTGAAAAGTTTTCTCAATCTAACAGGGCTACAAAAACTAACATTCTTTACTTACTGACTCGAGACATGATTGGCAAATTCACTGCAGAACGGCCCACGGTTACTTTAAATAAAAATATTTCGCTCAAGCATCCACACTTTTAAGCCAATTTATTCAATGTTGGCTCCAGCTGGGCGAGAAATAATCAATCGCTAATAAAATGTACACAGACCGCTTGAGCAGTTTTTCTATTTCCCTTGTGCACAACCAGTAAGCTAGGGCTGGGGCAGTGTACTCTAGCTAGGTGAGAAAATTTATATTCTCTTCTTACCGGCGCGACGATTTAGGTAAACTTGGAGCAGTGTACTCTAGCTTTATGACGCAACCTTTTCAAATGAAAAATTAGACAGTGCAGAGTTTAAGAAATATCGGCCCGCGAATTTTAACTGAGCACAAAACTGTATGACGCAATCTAAAATAAAATCAACATTCTGACAGTGCCGAGTTTGACCTTTGTTGGCCTCGCATTGAAAGCATAGGAAAAACTCGTTTTTCGAATATTTAATCCCCTTCCACTTGGAGCAGAGCTTGCAAACTTTCACGGTCTCATCTTCGAAGAATTTGCAGTCTTTTGGCGAAATTTTGATCAAAATCGGTTGAGCCGTTCGAGCTCTACATCGTTACGGAGAAAGCTGCCACAGACAGACAGGCACACACACACACACATTAGACATTTAGTATAGTAGATAATGAGTTCAAAAAGCGGAATGTTCACACCGCAGCTATTATGCTAGCCTCATCTTTTGACCTTAAAGACTTAAGGCGCATTTCAGACTCCTTATATCGAACTTCAATATCCAGATCTTATCAGACAGTTTTTCATAGGCTTTTAAGCATTAGTTCTACTTTAAGTTTATCATTCTTTTACAGCGAATTATCTGTATTAGGGTTGTGGTAAAGGGCCAACAAAAGCACTTTTGCTTTTTTGAGATTGCAACAATTCCAAAAATATTTGTTAATGGCTTGAGTTGATTTAGGTGTATATTTGATTTGATTTGAAATTTGAGTAAATTCAAAATGCTCCATGCGAAACAAACAGATGAGCACAAAACGCGGATAATAAACAGAAAGGGAAGCACCAATGACACGCGTGCTGTCCCCCCTCCTTGTGCAGTGAGAGCGAATGGGCAGTAAGCAGTTTTTATTGGTTGTCTATCACTGGAGCAATCTTTTTCGAGCTATTTAAATAGCCCTTGCCAGACAGCATTTTCACTGATAATTTCTTTGTCAACTTATAAAATTACTTGTTAGTGAAAAATTCGGATCAACAAATATTTCTATGGAGGACGTCGCCTATTTAGCCTTACTTGGCGAGACATCACACTCGTGTTTGCTGAATTAACGTAAAAAACATGGCCAGAATCCAACCTCGGAGTGTCGGAGTTCCGTACGGAGTGTCATCGCCGGCTCCAGGGCATCCCTACGGATACCCAGGCCTGCTGTCGAGAAGGCAGGGCCCGGAAGGACCCAATTGCCTGTTTTTACAGCCACTGCACATTGACTATTCGCGAGTCGCGAATTTCCCAGCACATCCGACAGAGCCATAAGTGAAGAGGCTGCCGTAGAACTCATAAAGAAGGCCATCCAAAACAAAAATGATCTAGAATCTGGCCGACTTCACGATGGGTAAGTGTTTTTCCTATATTGACTATATTGACAGACTTCATTTACTGATGTCAACGGTACAGATGGAGGTGGCGCAGCTTGTTTAATCGTAATTGGTTCTATTACGGTTCTAGTTCAGTTGAATTCAGTTTTTTCACTGAATTCAGCGAGAGTTTGAAACGCCATGCGCCGCCCTCACTGCCCGCGAGACAAATATATATTTGAGCCGACGGGCAAAGCCCTAGGGTATTGCTACGCCAGGCTGCCAGCCGCCATGCTTTAAAGCTGGTGATAAATATCATTGCATGGGTCGCGATTGGCTAGCAGTTGAAGGAGGAGAGGGGCGACAGCCAATCGGCGCACGGGTGGGGGGATAGGGAGACAACGGGGCCGACACGCAGAGAGGGGGGTGGGGCGAGCCAGCCAAAACTGGCTGAGGAGGCAGTCAGACAGAGAATGGGGGGGGCGCGTAAACAACTGAGAGGGGGAAAGTGCAGCACTGGGTGCGCCAACTGGCTGCAAGCCTGAGATGGCTACGCAGTGAAAGTACACCACGGCGCAACAGACGAGTGAAAGGTGGCATTGAAGACAGCCTTCGTAAGCATGTGGCGCGCCATGGCTGTGTTAAACAACAAGAAACTATGCCGGCGCCAAATGATGAAGTCCCTGACATCCAGGCTGTTCTGGCTAACCAGAAAGATGTAAGTGAAATCGCTTTCTAAAAACTTTCTTAAAATTAATTTCTAGGGCTAGTCTAAGTTAAAAAATCGATATAGTTTTTGCTGTTCTTTAATTGTACGAGTTAAATTTTACTATTCCTTTTAAATGAATATACCATTGTAAAGTGATTAGTGATTTTTTAGACCTTTTCAATTTTAATTCCCCCTGAGATTCAGCCCATAATCCCCACCAAGATTCAGCCCATAATCTCCACCAAGATTCAGCCCATAATCCCTACCAAGATTCAGCCCATAATCCCTACCAAGATTCAGCCCATAATCCCTACCAAGATTCAGCCCATAATCCCTACCAAGATTCAGCCCATAATCTCCACCAAGATTCAGCCCATAATCCCTACCAAGATTCAGCCCATAATCCCTACCAAGATTCAGCCCATAATCCCTACCAAGATTCAGCCCATAATCCCTACCAAGATTCAGCCCATAATCCCCACCAAGATTCAGCCCATAATTCCCACCAAGATTTGGCCCATAATCCCCACCAAGATTCAGCCCATAATCTCCACCAAGATTCAGCCCAGAATCCCCACCAAGATTCAGCCCATAATCTCCACCAAGATTCAGCACATAATAAAAAATTAGCTTCTTAAAGTATTTATAGAAGTAAAAAATACGATATTATCTTTTCCTTTAGATGAACGAGTATCTTCCGACACTTAAGTTCGGCGTACTCAAAGAGACTGTCAGCAGCGGCCTGCTGAAGGTATCAACTTATCTGCGAGCCTACCATCTGGACGGCTACACTGCCTGCTGTGCCTACTGGAACAAGTACTACCTCAAAAGGAAGAAGCTTTATGAGGCGCGCCGAAGGGTAAGCTTCGCTGCTTGTTTTATCTTGAGTTTGTACTCTTTAGGACGTTGCTAGGACAACAAGGATTCCAGCAGCTCAGACGCTCCCTCGCTGTTCAGAGATCCTAATTACTCACCATTCAGCGCACTTTATAAGTACTTTATATGTGCGGTATGCATGCATCCGTTTGTATGCGTGAATATGTTATGACAGCACCATGCAGCTGGTAGTGTAGGCTATTTTTAGGTTTTCCAAATTCTGAGGCACATTTCTGAAACTTTGCTGATTGACAAGTCGAACAGCTACAATAAAACTGCATCAGCTTTTGAAACTTCCAGGCATACAAATCTACTTACACAAAAAAATTAGCTAGTCTTTCTGTTTTAATTTATGTATTGCCTTCATAAGCGCCTGTTATTTATAGTTCTTTTGTTAAGCGTATTTTCACCTTCAAGTTTATAACTTGGTTATACAATTATATCATGGGCATTTATACAGGACAAGGACAATCAGCGAATGCTATCCGACCAGCAAATCCTCGCTCTGATGTCAATGAAGCGCCAATGCCTCGAAGAGGCTGCTGCCGAAGAGGAGATTTCGGTTAAGTCCTATTTAGCCGTCGGGATGGTCCTCTCATTCGGGAAAGGAAATGCCAACCGACAAGACGTGACGATGTGCACCATGAAAGATGCGTTAAAATGGCTGGAGAACCCGGAGAAGGAGTTGTTTGTAAGTAGACTATAATAAATCATATTAGTAGCAATATTAAGAATGAAAGCAAATAAATCGCTTGTAAGCAAGTCTATGCGTTAAAGCTAGTAAATCGATATGCATTTTTTAACTTCAATACTGATCGCTGATTCGCTAAATTAGTCTTTATTTTGTCTCGCGACAAAACAAATGGCGCGCGCTTCCAAAATGGAAGTAAACTTGCGATTGGAAGAGTTTCTAGCTAATTATTTAACAATTATTAACGCTCAAATTATTTTATTACCTGTAATGTCTACATTGTACCTTTGTTTCGCTATTTTCCTGTGTTGTATTTTGCATGTGTTAAAAGGATTTATGTTATTTTGTGTGTTGTATTTGTGCCTGAGAACTGTCTCCTTGCTAATTTCGATGTTTTTTCGCACTTCCTCAGCAAGGAGACAGTTCTCCTTTCGCTTTATGATCATTTTTTATGAAATAAAATATATCACTCATTAAATAAAGAATGTTTGTCACTATGATTAATTCAGTCAAAATTACAAAATGTTTTGGCCTTTACAAAATCCTAAAATCCTAAAGTCCTAAACTTCCATCTAAATAAAATTTTGTTAATAAAAAATGCGAGCAAGCCAGCTTTACGATACCATACATTAAGGTGCGAAGCAGGACTCCTGCAATTCTGTCCGAATAGATAGATAGATAGATAGATAGATAGATAGATAGATAGATTGATTTTACCTGCTGTGTGCTGCGGCGCAGACGGGCAGAACATCACGCTCGCACGCTGCCAGCGGTTCACCTACCTACCTACTCTTCTTTTTGGAGCAGTGTAGTTTGTAGTGTAGTAGTTAGCGAAGTATGTTTATGTATAGTTAGCGTCACACTTAGCTTTAGACGCGCTCTTGCTCCCGAAATCTCCTCTACGTGTACGCTCGCTGCTTATAGCTTGTCTAAAAAGACAGATCCAATTGAGAGAGATAAGAAATTAGACTTTTCAGTCGACAATATTATACTCTCTCTGGTGGCGGCCTACTATTAGTAACACTAAAAGCATTTCATGGAGATTTTGACAAATCAACTTCGTCGGGAATATTTCGGAATTTCGCCATATTTCGAGTCCCCGATTATTACCGTTACTAGGAGCCATTAATTGCAACGTAGCCTAAAGACGCCTCAGCAAAATCTCAGCCCAGCCTAATAAATTATCCTCCCCCACATTTAAGGAACCCGGCAGACGAAGACTCCCAACTGTTGCAGAAATTTTGTTACAACTAGTTTTTCAATTCACAGAATCCGGCGCCGATTTGACAGCTTAAATTGAAAACTAGCATATATTATTCCTATATCCTTGCCTGCAACTTCTGCAAGAAAGTTTTACTGCTCATCGCCCCCCCCCCCCCCCCCTATCTCAATAGTCAGCACCTAATGGTCAACTCCTAATATAGTTTAGTAGTCAACGCCTAACAGCCGATACAAGAAAATATTTATATTTTTTTGCCTTGACTTGCTATTTGGATTCATATGGTATTTTTGTCCTGTTTGGTCAGCTCCCAGTTTAAGCTAGTTTAAGCTATGATTTTTAAGTTTTAACCTTCACCTTCCTCTTAAGTGGTTTGAACTCCACTTTAAATCAATTCAATATTTTATGCATTGTGTTATCCATCTATAGAAAGCATTTTTTCATTGCATGTAGGCCTAAGCAACAAAACTGCCAATTAGGCTTAGGCCTAGGCCTAGCAGTGTATATATTAGAAGAGTAAAGCAAAGCTTTACCTATTAGTTAGGCCTATTTAATTATTTTAATAATTGTATTTAATATTTTTTAATTTTTTTAATTTTATTATTTGAAAGAATATAACATAGGCCCCTAAGTCTAAGAGCTTTAGTTTTAGTCTATTAATGGTATATAAAAAAATCCATCAATAGCTGATTTTTCATTCATTACAACATTAGTACTATCTAGTATCTATATACAATAATGAATTATAGACCTATGGTTACTAAACTGCTTTATTATATATTTCTAATATAGTACCATTCCTTTAAAAAATATATCTAATAACTAAGCCTAAATCTGAAGTTTTTATTTACTACCAATCTATTCTAATTCTTAGGCCTATATATTGTAAATTTAGATCAAGGGTCCCCAACCTTCTATTGGTGGTGAGCCACATTGACAACTGGCTTGGGGTATATAGGCAGCATACACAAAACATAATATATATATAGCCAAATTCGGTTGGCTGGTACAACTTAGTTGGGCAAAAAATTCCAAGGAGCAAAAAAGGTCCTGACCACCAATTCTTGCCTATATCTTCCTACTTGCTACATATTTTTACACTTACACTGCCCATTCTATACCTTACCCCACTCAATTTTGCAACTTACCTTGGTCTGGCCACCAAATCAGTCTGCCAGTTTTTACATTTGAAAACTTTAATATTTTTGGGGATTGCAGTGAAATCTAGTGATCAGTAGGCCACATTTAATGCAAACTACTGGAAGGTGCCATAGGCTATACAAAAAGGGCTTGCAGGCTGCAGGTTGGGGACCCATGCTTTAGATCATGCTATTATAAATTCACATGAGAAAAGAGTTTTCATAAAATTGTATAGGTATCAGTGCATGTCTATAATTTTTTATTGAAGCAAGAAATATCACGCTAGCTAATAATAATTTAAAATTATTATTTTTTCAAAAAACATGGTTAAGCTTTTCTATAATACTAAAAACTATAATAGGTCCTATAAATATAAATACCTTGTTTAAGGTTACGTGACCTCTTGTTGCATAAGGGTAAGTAAAAAGGCAAGCCTTGAATATTATATTTTTTTATGTATGCCAAACCTGATAAAAAATAAAGCATTGAACCTAGCTAAAGTTTGATTAAGATTCGAAATATGGAAATATATTAAGGACCCTAACTTTAATATATCCTATAATTTAATATAGTTTGTATATAATCTAGTTTAAGCAAATAAATGAATACTTGCAACTTTATTTTCTTATCTTACCTTGTGCTTCATTGTTTGTTTGAACTTGGTTTAATAGATTTTTTAGTAAATATTTTATTTTAAACAATTTATCTACAACTAGCATAAAGTGGTTGTGTAGTCAATTTGATTATAATATTAACCTATAATATATATTTACTCTTTGCAACTATAAATATTAGTCAAAGGAAAATAAAGGCTGGCCTCAATAAAAAATTTTCTGTCTTGGTTAATAAAAAACTTTGCTCTATAGAATATTTTTTTCTGCTTGATCATAAAATCACCTCAAAAATTATATTAAATTTTGTCTTTTTTCAATCCAGTTCCAGCAACAATGTTGAATTTGCACAAAAAATCTCAAGAGAATAAAAGTGCTAACAAGTCAACATCAAAAAGTTCACCTGCATATTTGCGAGTGCAGAAAGGTGAGTTCAAAATGACCTTGCCTTATCTTGTGACCTAGTGATAACAAAAGACTTGCAATATTAGGACCAGTTAAAGAACCTTAAGAGATGAAAGATTGGACTTTGACCAGTTAAGATACCTTTTCAGTGGGACTTTTATGAAAGAACAATCCCAGCTAAGCGCTGAGTCACTTAGAAAAAACCCATTCGAACTGTGCAGACTTGTCAGACATCGACACGAAGAACCACTGCGTCAGGCTGACCTACCCGAACCCGAACGATCTGATGAACTTCAAACTGGCCATCGCTCCGGACGAAGGATTTTACAAAGGCGGCGTCTTCAACTTCAACTTTCACGTCACCGATCAGTATCCGCACGAGGCGCCTAAAGTGAAATGCGAGACTAAAGTCTATCATCCAAATATTGATTTGGATGGCAACGTGTGTTTGAATGTGCTGCGCGAAGATTGGAAACCCGTGTTGTCAATTAATTCGGTTATTTACGGCCTGCAGCTGCTGTTTCAGGTTGGCGTGAATTTTGATTTGTTAATTTATCCTGGGTACTACTGCCCTACAGACAGTGGATAAGATAGTGGGCTTTTACAGATCCCAAGTTTCCTTTAGATCCCTTGTTAACAGGCTTTTACAGATCCCAAGTTGCCTTTAGATCCCTTGTTAACAGGCTTTTACAGATCCCAAGTTGCCTTTAGATCCCTTGTTAACAGGCTTTTACAGATCCCAAGTTTCCTTTAGATCCCTTGTTAACAGGCTTTTACAGATCCCAAGTTGCCTTTAGATCCCTTGTTAACAGGCTTTTACAGATCCCAAGTTGCCTTTAGATCCCTTGTTAACAGGCTTTTACAGATCCCAAGTTGCCTTTAGATCCCTTGTTAACAGGCTTTTACAGATCCCAAGTTTCCTTTAGATCCCTTGTTAACAGGCTTTTACAGATCCCAAGTTGCCTTTAGATCCCTTGTTAACAGGATTTTACAGATCCCAAGTTGCCTTTAGATCCCTTGTTAACAGGCTTTTACAGATCCCAAGTTGCCTTTAGATCCCTTGTTAACAGGCTTTTACAGATCCCAAGTTGCCTTTAGATCCCTTGTTAACAGGCTTTTACAGATCCCAAGTTGCCTTTAGATCCCTTGTTAACAGGCTTTTACAGATCCCAAGTTTCCTTTAGATCCCTTGTTAACAGGCTTTTACAGATCCCAAGTTTCCTTTAGATCCCTTGTTAACAGGCTTTTACAGATCCCAAGTTTCCTTTAGATCCCTTGTTAACAGGCTTTTACAAATCCTAAGTTGCCTTTAGATCCCTTATTAGCAGACTTTTACAGATCCCAAGTTTCCTTTAGATCCCTTGTTAACAGGATTTTACAAATCCCAAGTTGCCTTTAGATCCCTTGTTAACAGGCTTCTAAAAATCCCAAGTTGCCTTTAGATCCCTTGTTGACATGATTTTTTGTCGTTAGCATTTCTACAAATATTAAAAAATTTGCATTTTTTTAGTTAAAATGCTAACAACTCTACTCAGATTAGTAGTTAAAGTAGGATGATATTTATTAAAAAATCGGTTATTCAATCCTTCGCAGGAGCCGAACCCCGACGACCCGTTAAACAGGGAGGCAGCTGAAGTGCTCAAAACCAACAGGCGCCTATTTGAGCAAAACGTAATGCGCTCCATGCGTGGCGGCTATGTTGGAGAGAATTACTTTGAAAAATGCTTGCTTAAATAATCAGTTTTTGATGGGTTTAATTAATTCTTTAATTAATTTATTTACCTTTTAGTAAATTAGCTCCGAATTGTGAATCAAACATTAGAGCTTCTCTTATATTGTTTGATGCTTAAAAATTTAATAATAAACTTGAAGCACGTAAACAAAGTTTGTACATCAAGAATTCATTGGATTGCTGCCATTGCGGTGCCTTTGCGTCTACATGTGCGCGTGTGTGCTTATTTGCCCTGTATGCTACTGATAGTAATAATATAAGAATGTTTTTAGTAATGGCTTGTGATTTGACACTTTATCATCATTGCATGCGTATAAAATTATCGTTTTGTTGAGTCTTTCTGATCTTTGCCGGTGTATTGCTTTAAATATGTTTCTAAATTTAGTTTAGGGGTGATTCTAAATTTAGTTTAGGGGTGATTCTAAATGTAGTTTAGGGGTGATTCTAAATGTAGTTTAGGGGCGTTTCTAAATGTAGTTTAGGGGTGATTCTAAATGTAGTTTAGGGTGATTCTAAATTTAGTTTAGGGTGATTCTAAATTTAGGTTAGGGGCGATTCTAAATGTAATTTAGGAGTGATTCTAAATTTAGTTTAGGGGCGATTCTAAATTGAGTTTAGGGGTGATTCTAAATGCAGTTTAAGGGCGATTCTAAATTCAGTTTAGGGGTGATTCTAAATGCAGTTTAGGGGCATTCTAAATTTAGTTTAGGGTGATACTAAATTTAGTTTAGGGGTGTTTCTAAATTTAGGTTAGGGGCGATTCTAAATGTAGTTTAGGGGTGATTCTAAATGTAGTTTAGGGTGATTCTAAATTTAGGTTAGGGGCGATTCTAAATGTAATTTAGGGGTGATTCTAAATGTA
Source organism: Macrostomum cliftonense (assembly GCA_950096795.1). NCBI lineage: Eukaryota > Metazoa > Platyhelminthes > Macrostomidae > Macrostomum > Macrostomum cliftonense. Next base: position 1,802,592 of record CATNEM010000104.1, on the reverse strand, counting down.
GTTTAGGGTGATTCTAAATTTAGTATAGGGTGATTCTAAATTTAGGTTAGGGGCGATTCTAAATGTAATTTAGGGGTGATTCCAAATGTAGTTTAGGGTGATTCTAAATTTAGTTTAGGGTGATTCTAAATTTAGTTTAGGGTGATTCTAAATTTAGTTTAGGGTGATTCTAAATTTAGGTTAGGGGCGATTCTAAATGTAATTTAGGGGTGATTCTAAATGTAGTTTAGGGGCGATTCTAAATTTAGTTTAGGGGCGATTCTAAATGTAGTTTAGGGGTGATTCTAAATTTAGTGTAGGGGCGATTCTAAATGTATTTTAGGGGTTATTCTAAATTTAGTTTAGGGGTGATTCTAAATTTAGTTTCGAGGGTTGTTACTCAAGTATTGTTTGAATGATTCTTATTACAGTTTTTCTTTGTTGCCACTCGCCGTCAATCTTCTTGAATACTCTTGTATTTCTTAAATACCTTTCCCTTCGCCATTTTTTTCTTAACTGTCCAATTAACTAATAGTTAGTGTTGCTTTCTCTATTTAATAAACTGGCAAATCGATGACTATTGCTACCCGTTGCATTTAACAGCGGTTTTACTGAGACGGAGCCGCTACCCAATCCTTTTCCCCTTAATTTGTATTGCACAAGCTCTTTCTGCTTATTCATATATATTGCTTATACGGTTATTAAGTTTTCGTATCTCTTTCCTGAAAAAGGCATTAGTTAGTTATTGCTTATTTATTGCCTGTTTGCCTCTACTTAGGGAAATAATAATACTAATTGCTAAATAAATCTATCCAGTTTGTTGATTGCGCCCTGCAAATCTATAAAGTTGTACGCACGTTCAAGACAATTAAGTCTTGATTCTATTATATTAGAAATGACTATAAATTAAGTTGTTTGACTATTGCTTTTGGCTATTTCCTTGCTTAATTATTATTTAGATTCTTACTTAATCGCCTGTGGACTTGAATGGTTTTTTTCTAAATATAACTCTAATTGGCTAAGCAAGATTATCAGTTTGCTGCATATCGTGTGTATCTTGAGTCTTGGCTGCAAATAAAAAAGCAGAATCTGCGCTACAGTTAATTAAATTCTTGTCTGCATAATTTGAGCAGAAATATGCAAATTACACGAGCATAAACCCTATAGGCAAGCAGCAATATATATTAATGGTATTTTTATCATAGCCAGAATATTTAAAATCATCTATGCATGTCTATTCCAACCACTGGATCAATTCGTATTTCGTTTCTACTTGAATGTATAGCTGGCATGAAAGAGCTGTGCAACTAACTGCCTTTGCTAATATTTGCAATGACCCAGCATAATTTCTCATTCTGCAAGATCTATGTATGCATACACCAGTAGAATTTGCGTGCCAGTATCTTGTACTTTTATGTAAAACAACAGAATTGGTTCATCACAAAAAATCACAATTGAAAAGGCGAATGGTACCTAAACCGATTTCTAAAAAAAACATATTTTTAATCATAATCCGCATGCCAAATCCTCAGACAATTTAATCCTATCCCTGACAATTTAGACACCTAGCTCTGACACAATTTAGAAATCTAGATCTGACACAATTTAGACGTCTAGCTCTGACACAATTTAGACATATAGATCTGACACAATTTAGACATGTAGCTCTGACACAATTTAGACATCTAGATCTGACACAATTTAGACATCTAGATCTGACACAATTTAGACGTCTAGCTCTGACACAATTTAGACATCTAGATCTGACACAATTTAGACATGTAGCTCTGACACAATTTAGACATGTAGCTCTGACACAATTTAGACATCTAGATCTGACACAATTTAGACATCTAGATCTGACACAATTTAGACATCTAGATCTGACACAATTTAGACATCTAGATCTGACACAATTTAGACATCTAGCTCTGACACAATTTAGACATGTAGATCTGACACAATTTAGACATCTAGATCTGACACAATTTAGACATCTAGCTCTGACACAATTTAGACATGTAGCTCTGACACAATTTAGACATGTAGCTCTGACACAATTTAGACATCTAGCTCTGACACATTTAGACATCCAGTGACATGATTTATTTGTAATCGAAATTTTAAAACAAGTAATATAAAGACCGTTGATGTTTAGAATCTATTGCTATATCTATTTTAATTGCCAGAGGACAGTGCGAGCGTAGCTCCAATATAAGTAGCAAATATTGCATTCGTTAATCAAATCGCTTTAGCCCAGTTAATTCATGTCCCAGTTCCCTAATAACTCAGAGCATCTCAGGCGATTGCAAAAGCGGCGAGACCCCCAGCAGCTGGCAAATTCCATCCCGATTGTTTCCTGGAAATCCGCCGAACCTCGCGGCTGCCGCAGCCGCCATCGTCAGCTGCAGCCGCGTCGCCGTCTGCTGAACAGCTCGAAGCTCCTGACGAAGTCGACGATTTTCTTCGATCAGAGTTTCGATGGTAGATGACGAGGCCTCAGTCATGGTGGCACGATCGCACAATTGGACTCCGCAACATCCCGGATCTGGAATTTGTGGCTCCGCTTTCACTGAGTTGGTCAACGTCGGATTGTTGGCGTCACGGCGCGTCACTCGGTGCCAGAGTCTCGTCAGCCTGCTCTTGCCCAGCTTTCTGTTCAGCGAGAAATAGGCCATGTTGCCATGGTGACGGCTGCGAATGTGTAGCTTCAGCGAGCTGCCTTGGGTGAAGGCCGCGCCGCAGTCGCCGCACCAGTAGGGCTTGTCGCCTGCGGGATCGGTTAGTGTCTGTCTGTCTATGTGTCTGTCTGTCTGTCTGTCTGTCTGTCTGTCTGTCTGTCTGTCTGTCTGTCTGTCTTTTTGTATGTCTGTCTGTCTGTCTTTTTGTATGTCTGTCTGTCTGTCTGTCTGTCTGTCTGTCTGTCTGTCTGTCTGTCTGTCTGTCTGTCTGTCTGTTTATCTGTCTGTCTGTCTGTCTGTTTGTCTGTCTGTCTGTCTGTCTTTCTGTCTGTCTGTCTGTCTATTTCGGCTAAGTTTGCCACATTCTGAAATATGCCAGCTGCTAAAAACTTTCTAGGACTGCGCAATTTCCCTTTCCGAACGCGCTCAGATCATACATCTTACACGCGGTAGACCATGTAAAAGCAGCAGCAGAAACAAATGTATCAAATAATTTAGCAATTTTATGAAGAATTCAAGTATTTTCCCGATCAAAACTGTGAGCTTTGCTTCAGCTTCCACTTTTGCTGCTGATAAAGTAGTAGGCATACCCCGACATTATTCCCCAGACTCACCCGTATGCGTCCTAATGTGCACGTACATATTGCTATAGTGCTTGGTACTGTACGGGCAGAGGTTGCATTTTAGCACGGACTCGAGTTCTTGTCTGGCATCGACTTTCAAGTTCGACAAGCCAGTTTTGTTGTCATTGTCATTGTCACAATCATCCAAACGAAAGTCTTTGTCACCGCACAGATGACACGGAGCAGAGGGAATAGGGCGCCTGAATATGATGAGGCTGCTCGATGGGAGCTGGAAGCAGTGGCCTGTTAGAGAATTGCAAAGTCACGTTGGGAAGTTTTCGCGTGTAAATCGCTAGCTTTGTGGCTGTTTTTCAGTCTCATAATGCAGGCATTGTTCTTGCCGCACTGCCCTTTCTCTCTATGCCGCTCTGCCCCATCTCTCATTGCCGCTCTGCCCCCTCTCTCTTTGCCGCTCTGCCCCCTCTCTCTATGCCGCTCTGCCCCCTCTCTCTATGCCGCGCTGCCCCTTCTCTCTATGCCGCTCTGCCCCATCTCTCTATGACGCTCTGTTCATCAAGGCAGAATACAAGTAAATTCAATAAAAAAACTGATTACCTACCCATGTGAAAACCAGTTAAGTACAGTTGATGACGCTTTAGTTGCCATCGGATGTAAACTTATCGGTTAGGATAATTATCCTTGCAGTTTTTCTTTGGCTCTATAGATAGTGTGCGTATATATTTTTTAAAATGGCATTTTTAAATGCAATCGTAATCCCTAAATCATAACGAGACACATAGGGAAAGCAGGAACACTGCTTACAGCCAATCAGATGCATGGGATTCGAGACAGCCAAGGTCTGCATTGATAGGGAAAGCGCTCACTCACTAACAGCATATTTGCAATGGGATAGGGATTTCGTCTCGGGTTTGGGGAAATGGGATACATATAATAACAAGATGAAGGGTTGCAGTGTATCGAATGCAATATCCTGCTTTATAATTCTTTGCCACGGAAAGAAGGGATATGGGAGCATCATGGTTAGCTACATCAAGTGCGAAGAAGAACGTAGTGAAGCAGGGGTTAGCATGGATATGGGACATGCATATAGTAAGAGAGAATCTAAAATAAATAAAGATAGAATATCTAACGATTCAACTCATCAAAAAATAAATGCAAGTGGGAACTAAAAAACGGGATTGATTACATAGGTTAAATAACTGGGTAGAAAACACAGCGAGTATATGATATCAAGGAGATGAGGAATAGATCACAGAAAGGATGGATGAATCTACAAAAAAAGTTAAAAATTAGTAAGAGAGGTAAGAGGTGACTTGAGACTAAGACTGTGTGAAAGATAAGTTAAAAATTAAGACAATAAATCACTAAGAGACAGATTAGATCACAGAGAGACAGAAGAGATCACTGCGAGACAAAAGAGGTCGCAGAGAGACAGATGAGATCACATAGAGACAGATGAGATCACATAGACAGATGAGATCACAGAGAGACATATGAGATCACATAGAGACAGATGAGATCACATAGAGACAGATGAGTTTACTGAGAGACAGATGAGATCACAGAGAGACAGATGAGATCACAGAGAGACAGATGAGATCACTGTGGTTGTAAACAGGCCACAGCATCAGAAGCTACAGTATAGCGAGTGTAGCAAAATTATATATTAAATATGCGGAAAGATCGAGTTAAAAAATTATATCTGTCTGCATATACTGTAGTGTAGCGATTTGAAAAACGCAATACAGTTTAACATGTAGTTCAGCAAGCAAGCTGGGTTCGTGTGAGATGCATTTCGAATTTAGTTGTTTTCCTTTGGTTCCAGGTTTTCAAATTTTGCAAAAATAACATTCTTGCTACTAATAGTAGCGCAGAGGATAATTTTTGATAATCTGAAAAAAAATTCAAAATCAAAATTCCTCTTTCTAACAATCAAAACTAACTGGTCCCCAGAAATTTGATAAATGAGTCAAAAAACTGTCAAACTTGAATTGAATTTTTACTGACTATTTAAAAAATCCATTTCATAGATTTTATTACTTCTCCAAACGCTTAATTGTGTCACACCTGTCTCTTTTAATTGGCTCGAAATCAAATTTTCGGACCTTGATGAACTCCAGGTAGCTTCGAACTGCACCTAGCGAATCTTTTGATGGATAAAAAAAGATTGTCACGAAATCGTGTCTGGAATCCATCACGAAATTGTTCTTAGAGTTTAAGCCAAGTAAAGTTATAACTGCCAACTAATGAGGCCATTCCACTGGCTTAAGATTCTAATTATCTTCACGAAAATTTTGAAATGAACGAACTGCCCTCAGTACAGAAGAATTGTTTGATAACTTTGTTCAGAAATACCCTCATAGGTTATCCTTTCCACGCATATCTGGCGCCATCTCTGTTTTTCACCCGATTGATGAAACAGGGATAACTTAGAAAAGGATAGCTAAGGGAGCTGTAGCTAAGGGAGCTGTATCTAAGGGAGCTGTAGCTAAGGGAGCTGTAGCTAAGGGAGCTGTAGCTAAGGGAGCTGTAGCTAAGGGAGCTGTAGCTAAGGGAGCTGTATCTAAGGGAGCTGTAGCTAAGGAAGCTGTAGCTAAGGAAGCTGTAGCTAAGGGAGCTGTAGCTAAGGGAGCTGTAGCTAAGGGAGCTGTAGCTAAGGGAGCTGTAGCTAAGGGAGCTGTAGCTAAGGGAGCTGTAGCTAAGGAAGCTGTAGCTAAGGGAGCTGTAGCTAAGGAAGCTGTAGCTAAGGGAGCTGTAGCTAAGGGAGCTGTAGCTAAGGAAGCTGTAGCTAAGGAAGCTGTAGCTAAGGGGGCTGTAGCTAAGGGAGCTGTAGCTAAGGAAGCTGTAGCTAAGGAAGCTGTAGCTAAGGGAGCTGTAGCTAAGGAAGCTGTAGCTAAGGAAGCTGTAGCTAAGGGAGCTGTAGCTAAGGAAGCTGTAGCTAAGGGAGCTGTAGCTAAGGGAGCTGTAGCTAAGGAAGCTGTAGCTAAGGGAGCTGTAGCTAAGGGAGCTGTAGCTAAGGGAGCTGTAGCTAAGGGAGCTGTAGCTAAGGGAGCTGTAGCTAAGGGAGCTGTAGCTAAGGGAGCTGCATGTTTATGTAATTTTATTAAGAACTTCGAGTAACAGAAAACAGAATTCAGAAGTCATTTTATTGGCAAAATCTTTGCAAGTAAAACAGGTACTGACGAAGATTTCTATATATTGGTGGCAGCAAAACAATTAACAGTTAAACAACCTTATATTGCATTTAATTGGTTCTTTAAGTGTTAAATTACACAAATCTATCTATCGTTAGAGGTGAGGTACTATTTGCATTGGAATAATAATAGATAAATGATTGATTGATTGCTGATGTGTCACGTGCGGGTAACTACGGTGTAAAAAATGTCAAAAAACACAATTAAATAACCATATAAAGGAGTTTCATTAGTGCTACAAACAGACAGTTAGTACACATTCGGAGTGTGTGTGGATATGCCGTTAATAACATGTTACACGGGAATTGAGATTTCTATAACAAAATAAACAAAATAATACGCTACAGATGTCAATCAATATGTCAGATTCGTTAGCTTTTAGTCAGCGATTGATTCTGGTGCCCTACCGAATGTGCAGCAGCTTCTTGAAAGCTTTACGAAATTCTGTATTGAAAATGGTGTAGATTAGAGGATTAAGAAAACTATTCACGTAGCCAAGCCAAACTATGAAGACGTTGATCCGTCTGTCATACTGACAGATGACGCCCAGGGAGTCTTGATTGTCGAAGTTTTTCAAACAAGCCGCCCACATCAGATTGGTGATGAAGAAGGGCAGCCAGCAGAACAGAAACACGCCTGGAAGAGACGGGGGAGGAAACATTCTCATGCTTGAAAATTATGAGACAAAAGGACTAGATGGATAAGATTTGAAATAAGAACGAAATATATATATATATATAGATTACAAATAAGTTTGTGGAGAACAAGAAAAGATAAGGTTAAACATAAACTAGGAGAAAGAGATGAAGAAAAGAGAAGATAGAGAAGAGAGGAGTGAGAAGGGAAGAGTGACAAGAGAGGAGTGAGAAGAGACGAGTGATAAAAGAGGAGTGAAGAGAGAAGTGAAAAGAGAGGAGTGACAAAACAGGAGTGAAAAGAGAGGAGGGAAAAGAGACGAGTGACAAAAGAGGAGTGAAAAGAGAGGAGTGACAAAACAGGAGTGAAAAGAGAGGAGGGAAAAGAGAGGAGTGAAAAGAGACGAGTGACAAAAGAGGAGTGAAAATAGAGGAGTGACAAGCGAGGAGTGACAAAACAGGAGGGAAAAGAGAGGAGTGAAAAGAGAGGAGTGACAAAACAGGAGTGAAAATAGAGGAGTGACAAAACAGGAGTGAAAATAGAGGAGGGAAAAGAGAGGAGTGACAAAAGAGGAGTGAAAAGAGACGAGTGACAAAAGAGGAGTGAAAATAGAGGAGTGACAAGCGAGGAGTGAGAGGAGGTAGAGATCAGGAGATGCTCAGTCACTCACCCAGCACAATAGCCAGAGTCTTCGTAGCCTTTTTCTCCCTCTTAGCCGCCGACCTTTCCGCCTTGCTGCTAGTAGATTTCTTACGCAGTTTCAACTGCTTAAACAATTGCTGCTTTTTCTGCTGCTGATTTGAAGGCCTCTTGCCGCCGCTGTCACTGTGAGCTGCGCTATTTTTGTCCGAATTGGACGGCACCGTGTCGGTGCACTGCTGCGGCGAATCGACACTGCTGCCGCCGGTTCGAATGGACTGCAATCGGCAGGTGTGTCGGGCGGCCTCCTCGCCTATGTAGATGCCGTCCGCCTGACAGGCTGAGCATTTAGCGTCCCCTAGCAACTCAGGCTTCGCCTTTGAAGAAGCCGACAACAGAGTCTGCGGCCGTTCCACTGATTTCTGCTGCTTCTGCTTCTGCTGTTCACGTTGTTGCTGACTGGGCAGGGCGCGGAGCTTCTTAGCGTTGACAACCTTCTTGGCTCGGCCGCGGATGACGGTGAAGATCCGATAGTACAGCACCAGCATCACCAGGCAGGGGATGTAGAAGCTGCCCAGGCTGGAGTAGATCAGAAAGTCGCCGTTAAAAAATGTGCAAACGTGACGAAATTTCTCGTGATAGCGCAGGCCCTGAAGGTTCTGCAGGCCGCATCCGATTGGCAGGGCGATGCCGATTGACAGGAACCACGTGACCGCGATGGTCACGTGAGTGCGCTTCGAGTTCCGGTGCTTGGCGTACTTGATTGGCTGGGTGACGGCGATGAACCTGCGGTTTTTGTGCATTTGAAGGGGCGGATTTGTCGGTTGTTTCAGTGAGGGCGGATTTGTCGGTTGTTTCAGTGAGGGCGGATTTGTCGGTTGTTTCAGTGAGGGCGGATTTGTTGGTTGTTGGAGGGGGCGGATTTGTTTGTAGTTTGAGAGGGCGGATTTTTGGTTGTTAATGGGGCGGATTTGTTGTTGTTTAAGGGAGCGGATTTGTTAGCTGCTTGGAAGGGGCTGATTTTTTGGCTGTTTGAGGGGGGCGGATTTGTTGGTTGTTTGGAAGGGGCTGATTTTTTGTCTGTTTGAAGGGGTCGGATTTTTTGCTTGTTTCAGGGGTAATTGTTGTTTGTTTGAGGTGGGTGGATTTTTTAGTAGTTTAAGTGGGCGAATTTTTTGCTTGTTTCAGGGGTAATTGTTGTTTGTTTGAGGTGGGTGGATTTTTTAGTAGTTTAAGTGGGCGAATTTTTTGCTTGTTTCAGGGGTAATTGTTGTTTGTTTGAGGTGGGTGGATTTTTTAGTAGTTTAAGTGGGCGAATTTTTTGCTTGTTTCAGGGGTAATTGTTGTTTGTTTGAGGTGGGTGGATTTTTTAGTAGTTTAAGTGGGCGAATTTTTTGCTTGTTTCAGGGGTAATTGTTGTTTGTTTGAGGTGGGTGGATTTTTTAGTAGTTTAAGGGGGCGAATTTTTTGCTTGTTTCAGGGGTAATTGTTGTTTGTTTGAGGTGGGTGGATTTTTTAGTAGTTTAAGGGGGCGAATTTTTTGCTTGTTTCAGGGGTAATTGTTGTTTGTTTGAGGTGGGTGGATTTTTTAGTAGTTTAAGTGGGCGAATTTTTTGCTTGTTTCAGGGGTAATTGTTGTTTGTTTGAGGTGGGTGGATTTTTTAGTAGTTTAAGGGGGCGAATTTTTTGCTTGTTTCAGGGGTAATTGTTGTTTGTTTGAGGTGGGTGGATTTTTTAGTAGTTTAAGGGGGCGAATTTTTTGGTTGTTTCAGGGGGCGGATTTTATGTTGATTTCGATCGGATGTCTAGGTTTCTGAGACAATATTTAGCATTCCCACCGCACTGCTGACCTTTGCTGAGCCAGTGGACCTTTGCTGCCCTGATTAAAGTACAAATAACTATCAACAGTCAAAGTGCGCCCCAACACAAACCCAGTATGAAGAATAACAATGCCAACCATAATGAAACTGGTGGTGAATATAAATTCTATTTGCTATTTATACTCTGCCGATCTTAAGGCGAGAACGAAAGTAAAATCTTCATTAAAATTCAGCAGACGAAACTTTCTTAGCCTTATGCTCAGCGCAATCTCATTGCCCTTCCCATAGGATTATATAAGTGAGGAATTTCTTGCTTTTTATATACTAAACATCAGTCAGTACTGCAGTTTTAAACTAGAAATTTTGGTGAGATTCCAAATCTCACCGTTAAGCATTCACTGGCTGCAAAATCTCACCCTTTAGTACTCGATAGCTACAAAATCTCAGCCTTTAGTACTCGATAGCTACAAAATCTCACCTTTAAGTACTCGATAGCTACAAAATCTCAACCTTAAGTACTCGATAGCTACAAAATCTCAACCTTAAGTACTCGATAGCTACAAAATCTCACCTTTAAGTACTCGATAGCTACAAAATCTCAACCTTAAGTACTCGATAGCTACAAAATCTCAACCTTAAGTACTCGATAGCTACAAAATCTCAACCTTAAGTACTCGATAGCTACAAAATCTCACCTTTAAGTACTCGATAGCTACAAAATCTCAACCTTAAGTACTCGATAGCTACAAAATCTCAACCTTAAGTACTCGATAGCTACAAAATCTCACCTTTAAGTACTCGATAGCTACAAAATCTCAACCTTAAGTACTCGATAGCTACAAAATCTCACCTTTAAGTACTCGATAGCTACAAAATCTCACCTTTAAGTACTCGATAGCTACAAAATCTCAAACTTAAGTACTCGATTTGTCGATAGCGACAAAATCTCAACCTTAAGTACTCGATAGCTACAAAATCTCAACCTTAAGTACCCGACAGCTACGAAATCTCAACCTTCAGTACTCGATAGCTACAAAATCTCACCTTTAAGTACTCGATAGCTACAAAATCTCACCTTTAAGTACTCGATAGCTAAAAGATCTCACCCTTAAGTACTCGATAGCAACAAAAATCTTACCCGTGCATATTTGTTGGTCTTAAAAATCTCAGCCACGAGTATTTATAACAGCCAAAAAAGTCGCATCAACCTCACAAAAAAATTTTCATGTCCACAAAATCGCAGTTCAAAATATCGATTTGACTTACGAAGAGCTCTAAAAAATAAAGTTGATGAAAAAAACAGCTAGGAAATTCTGTCCGAGTTAATTTCCCATTTCAAATTTTGAGTTGCCGATACCCCCCTATCGAGTTGTTACTGCTCTCGAATGTCATTAACACATGTCGCATTCATTGGATTCATTTTGATCGAACAACACAACAATCCACACAGTCCCGTGTGATCGGGTCCCCAAATCATTAAATTATAAAACAACTTTAGGGCTGAATATAGATTAATTATGACACATTGGACGGCGATAGTTTCAGCGGGCGAGTAGCTGATTTGTTTTCAAATAATGATGAAGCAGAGTTGATTAGCTCTGGTCAGCTGATCATCATACCAAGGGGAGGGGACGGGGTTAGGCCATGCAGCGTTGGGAATAAGGGACGAGAAGCAGGCGCGGTGAAGGGATCTCATGAATGCCAAATTCCGAACAAACCATAGAAGGCAATGGTAGAGCAAATTCTTTTTCGCTTTTAGATTCAGGTTACTGGGGAAAATAGTTAATTTAAAAAAGTCCAAAAAAGGGAAGTAATTGGATAGGTCTGTGAAATAAATGGGAGAAAACTGGGCTGTGGGTTAATAGGACCTCTTTGAGAGTTCGGTGATGTCAGACAGAGGATTTGCTGGTTGTTTAAGAGGGCGGATTTGTTAGTTGTTTGAGGGGGCGAATTTGTTGGCTGTTTAAGGGGGCGGATTTGTTGGTTGTTTGGGGGGGGGGGATTTGTTGGCTGTTTGAGGGGGCGGATATGTTGTTTGTTTGAGGGAGCGGATTTTTTTGGTTGTTTGAGGGGGCCGATTTGCTGGCTGTTTGAGGGGGCGGATATGTTGTTTGTTTGAGGGAGAGGATTTTTTTGGTTGTTTGAGGGGGCGGATTTCTTGGTTGCTTGAGGGGGCGGATTTGTTGGCTGTTTGAGGGGACGGATTTGTTGGTTGGTTAAGGGGCGGATTTGTTGGTTGGTTGAGGGGGCGGATTTGTTGGCTGTTTAAGGGGCGGATTTGTTGGCTGTTTGAGGGGGCGGATTTGTTGGTTGTTTTAGGGGGGTCAGACAGCAAGGGGTAAAATCCGGAATGAATAGTTTGAAAGATTGAAAGTGGTACCTTGACATAGCATCCCCAATTGAACTCACCTGTCAATGCTGATGGCAACCAGATTTAGAATGGACGCTGTGCTAAATAGTGCGTCGCACATGATCCACAGGTCACATTGCAGATCAGAGAAATCCCAATGTCCGTTGCGCACCTGCACAATTAAAAATAAAAGTTTATGGTGATTACGATTAATTGTAAGTGACTGTTAGTCAAAATGCTTGACACGAAACTAAAGTTTCTAAGAAAATACACAATAATATTTCGTATTCTAACTTGTCTGACGATTGAAAAAGATCTTAATTTTTTTAAAGAAAAGTTTGCCTTTGAAAGGACACAGAAAAAAGTTTGACAAGAGAAAGACAGCTTTAAATAAACCAAGTTTCTCCCAGCAAACTTGGCGTCAAAACCAATATCCACTGCTATTTTTCAGAGCCTGACAAGCAAACGTAAACACAGAAAGATAAGCAGAGGTAAACACAGTCTTGTCTTTTAACAATAGGAACTTTACCTAAACTAGCCTAACCTTAACTTGAAGTATAATGAAGAACTTTAACAGTACTTTCTTAGTCAAAATCTTGAACAATCAAATTTCGGGATGCATAAATTTATGAGTTGTGAAAGATGTCATCAGTGATTTTCGTCTCTGTAATTATAGTATGTGATGAGGACGGTATAATGGTTTTATGAGCTATTTTGATTACTAGATTGTCTAATGTTAGTAGCTTGATCTTTCTGATCCTGTGATTGCATTCACAGCTATTAGGAAAGAGTTTCAATCAACACCAAATTTCTTTTTTCAGCAACCAACTTACTCTTCCTCTTTTATTACTTTAGTTCGCGAGGGAAGAAATATTAAATAATAATATCGATAATTATGATAATAATATTACTACTTCCCCGTTCTCACCCATGCGCAGGAAATAGCTAACTTTTATTCCAATATGTGTAATACTCTAGACTTATAAAAACCAAGTTAATAATCCCTCTGAGAAAGAGCTTTGCGTGACCAAGCTTACTAAGAATATCAGAAATCTATTTAGATAGTCATTAACCAATGCTTCAGTTATATAAGCTTCATTCATGATCTTCTCCAGGAAAAATAACACTAAGCCAATAATGATAATAGCATTATTGTATTAATATAACTTCCTTATTTATCGCCACTTACCAATTCTGTAGGCTTTCGCTAGTTTAAGCTTAGTTTAGAGATGCGATAACAAAGACTGTATGTGGACTTGATTTGATGCAGCTAAAGTGCAGGAAATACTAATGGAAGACGGATTTCTTCATGGAGATATTGCGAGATGAGAAAGGATATTTCTACAAATAGTATACTAAATTTATAATGTTAGTCAATTTACGATTATGGCCCTTAGAGTGCAAGTAACACTTAATTATTGTATTTGATTGTGACCTCTTTTTAATGGAAAGATCTTGCTGGTCATTTAATAGTTATTTGATCATTTGGGTCATTGTGTCGGTTCATATGAGCATTTTTTCCTCTTTTGGCTGTTTTGGACATATAATGATCATCTGATTACTTTAGGTCATTGTTTCAGACGCGTTATGATTATTTAATCATTAGCTCAGTGTTTTTAGCCATATGTTTATCACTTAATTTGGTTATCTTTAAATCAAAATTGTAATTTGATAAATTCTAAATGGAAAAACAAAGCTATCTCAAGAAGTTTTCTGAGACTGTACTACTATTCCGAAATGCTAACCATTTCTCCTGCAACAGAATGCAGGAGATTGAGAACATCTGCTATGCATGATGATCGTATTCAGCTGTTTCTTAGCCTTTTTTTGTTTTTGATTCGTTATATAAAACGGCTGGGAAAGAATGATGGAAAATAGAAGTTAAGAAAGAGTCCAGTTAGTCATTTGCGAGAACTCAGGCAGACTCTTAGCTAGCTTAGATCACTTAATTGTGCCAGGCATTTAGGGAGCTAGACGAAGGGAGAAGAGCAGCTCTTGCTGTCCGAAATCAAAGGGTGACTTTAGCAACACTCTGTATTTCTCTACCAGTGCCTCTCTGTATCACTGTCTCTGCCAGGGTATCCTCGGGTGACGGAAAGATTGCAAGTGACAAATTGCCTCAAACTCCATGGCTGACAGACCGACAGAGACAGACTTCCTCGCTGGCTTTGTATTATGCAAAGGATCGTTCATCTTCTTAGAGCCGACTGTTTTTAGAAAAAGAAAAAAGTAATAGCGCGCGTGAACAGAGCTGAGACGCCCCAATGCGATCGGAACTTAGATAAAAAAAGACCTCGGACCTTCTCAGCACTACTGACGCGGAAGAAAGACTTTTATGTAGCATAGCTTTATAGCGAGATCAGCGAAAACGGTATCAAATATAACGACGGCAGTATAGTGCAACCTTGGAGAGCTGCACAGCAACAGGGTTATCATGTTATTGCACGCAATGCAACATGCTGGCAGTTGTGCACTCGGTAAACCCCGTGCACACGGCGCATCAGAACAACATTGCGACCCAAGAAAATGTGCGTGATTTCCTTTGAGTTTACGGAATCAGGAAAGTAAGAAATCAATAGATTTGAAAATTGAAACTTTAAAAAATGGTCTTTGAGGAGCTGCAAAATAGTTCAGATAGTTCGAGGTAAAAATGGAGTATAAGTAGAGTAGAGTATAAGTAGAGGGTATTGAGTTGAAAGGCTACATTTATCCCATCTTTACTCTATCCCCTATCTTCTCTTACCCTCTCAGCTGTAGATTCTCTCAACAACCTGTCTCTAATCTCTCAATCTGAAACCGATTGATAAAGTGTGAATAAAGAGACTTTGATAGCAAAAACAGCGAAAACAGATGTAAAGGGAGAAAATAAGATTCATCCCAGAGCTGCGTCAGCAGAGGAATCTGATAACAAAAAAATAAATTAGGAAAGGGAAATGCGAAACCTAGAAGAAATGAAGACTGAAGATTTTAAAGATCGCTTGCACACCCGAAGAGGAGACGACAGCTAAAGTCAAATGGGGTCAAGGGATATAACTATAATAAGAAGAGTCGCAGTCGACTCTGATGAGTTCGGTTTCGAATTATTCTTTTTGAAATCAAAGTTTGCAAACCGTAAAATTCAAGGATTTCAAATGGGCTACCATAACACAATGGTTAAAAAAAAGAAATTTGAAACGTCTCAGCTGAAATTTGACACAATTGTTGTCAAGGCGTCACGCATTGTAGTGGGGCGTACACACGCAACTTAAAAAAAATATAATATAGATACCCCATGGAAAATGATATTTTAAAATATGGTACCACAGCGCGCGCCTGCATGGCTATTTCTGGCGCTGGGGCAGGCACTTTCATAGCCCATATTAATGCCAGAATGGGGTACAAGGCTAGGGCCAGTCAAAATTGATTTTGCTCGGCGGTTAGGGCCATGGGAAGGGGGTTGCGTTTCGGCATAAGCGCGTTTAAGCTTTAGCTACTATATTTTGCAGTTTGAGTTTTCAGTAAGTTACTGGGAGCGCGGCGTGGGAATGCGGGATCCCGAGGTTGCGAGGGTGCGAGGAGAGAGAGAGGGGGAGAGAGTTAGGGGAGAGTTTTGCCAGGAAAAAAAATCCCGGGGACTTGTTGCTTCATAGGATAAGGTTGTTGGTTTGGCAAAGTCAATTACCAGAGCAGGCTGCTTAGGAACTGCGCGAGTTTCTAAGAATTTATAGCTACTTCAAGAGAAGGAGGAAAAACACTTTCAAACTGCATGGCTACAGGGGACATCGTTGTGGCAACCCAACGCAAACTATAAAAATATTACTATTAATTACAACTGATTATAATTGGGGAAAGTTCAAGATCTTAAGAAGGACAATAAATGCAGCTTGAACAGCTGGTGCTTGTTATTGTCCAATCAATGATCCTTTCGGTCTTGATCCACTAGTTAATGCGTGGCACAGAAAGTTGTGCGCGAGTCAACAAAATTTCTAAAACGATTGTTGAATAGCTCTGCATATCGATAGATTGACAGCTTGTTGGTTTGAGGTGCCTGGGCTAAATACTCGTATTTTTGTTGATTAAAAGCCTTAGACTGCTTGAATGGGGGCCACATTTAGAGTCTGCAGTCCATATATTGATTCTATGAAATTAGACGCTATATATGTGAAATTGTCATTCAAATCGATACTTCAAATACTCGAATACTTCAAATACTTCAAGTACACGAAGTACAAATGTGTTTCTTAAATGAATTACCAAATTTATAAGAACAATACTATGAAAACAAAATATTTTTGCAGTAATACAATAAAACACATGGAAAACTTGAAACTACCTTGAAGAAAACCAATGAAGGCAACTTGGAATTCTACCCCGGAATACCTTGTATATACTATAGTGTACTGAGAGCCTTTTTCATATAGATTTTGCACCCCCTTTCACATAGCTTCGGCGCCCCTTTCACATAGCTTCGGCGCCCCCTTTCACATAGATTCCGCGCCCCTTTCCCATAGCTTCGGCGCCCCTTTCCCATAGCTTCGGCGCCCCTTTCTCCCATAGCTTCGGCGCCCCTTTCTCCCATAGCTTCAGCGCCCCTTTCCCATAATTTCGACACCCCTTTGCCATAGCTACGGCGCCCCCTAGCCAGCAGTTTTGGCGCAAATTTAAATGTCCTCCAATCAGACATCATGTAGCTAGCTGCGCCCCTTGCTTGAGAACCCAACGAGAAAACATGAAAATACTTAGTGAACCTATCTGTATGTTGATAACCTTACATACAGTGTCACTCTAAGAACTAAACTAAAAAATACGTGAAAACTCTGAAAACGCAGTACTTTAAAAAAAACACAAACAATCTCGCTCACCTCCACAATGACGGACACTGGCATAACAATGGCAGCCACCAGGATGTCCGCAAACGCCAACGACACAATAAAATAGTTAGTAACACTCTGTAGGCTTCGCTCACGAAAGACGGCCAGTACAACTAGAACGTTGCCGAAAATCGTGAGCGCCGGTACCAGCAGCATAACCAGCACCCAGTAGCGGTACTCTTCATTGACATCGTACTCCGTAATGGCCGAGTTATTTCTCGACAATGACGCATTGTTGAACACATTTGACAAAGAAGCGCCAGGCGTTGACAAAGCCGAAGCTGACCAAGCTGTCGAGGACAACAATCCAGTTGACGAAGAGTTCAAGCTGAATAGGCTGGCATTGTTAGTAGCGTTGCGCAACGAGTCTGTGGTATTGCGCAATCGATTGTTAAATCCGGATGTAGCTGCTGAATCCAATGCTTGTAGAAATCCTTTCCTATCGGAATCGGTCATGGTGCGATCTCAAGTTGTTGGTCCCAGGTCTGTCTGTCTGGCGTGACTCCAGTGCTATAGTGTGTTTATCAAAGGGAAGAGTGTGTGTGTGTGTCGTATTATAGTAATTCTGACGGATTATTCACATTTTTTAACTACTGTACACTTGGCAACAGCTGTGAGCATGTTTTAGAAGTCAAAGGTCTTCTCAATTCTGCAGGGGGTGATATTATACAATCAACAATTCAAACACAAACACAACCATGCGTTCGCACCCTTGTACCTATTGTAAGAGAAGTAAACGCAGGCTAAAAGTACAAGTTGGCGTTAGACACAATGACAAGTTACAATAGCAACAATACAAATTAATGTCGTTAGCAACTGATCAATATTAGACCATTCAATATACACGCAATCTTTAGGCTTCATTGAGCATTCACAATAGTTTGGCGCATCTTTTATACCGTTTATTCATCTTTTAGGCTTTTAGAAAAGTCACAAAATGCAGATCATATATTCAATAGGATTGATTATAATGCCTACACAAAGAAACATACATTTTTCCTTTCTTCACGACAAAGATATTGCCGAACTTTTCTTAACAAAAAGCAGAGGAGCTCATATTAAAGAACAAATCTTTGCCTACAAATGAAGTGACAGTTTGATATTGCTTGACATGGTTTAAATCCGCAATCCCATGCAGCTCAGAGCAACCAGATTGAAATCTTCTCAAGTCTTTTGGACGCGGCGGATTAAGGCTATAGAAAAAAGCAGACTTCTCACTTTTTCTGTCTCCCTCGTTTGGAGATTTGGATTACATACGAAGATGGGATCTAAAAACCCAAGTAGGTGAGAATTGACAAAAGAAATAATTCTCTACAGCTATAGTGTTTTTCACGCGACATAAGCAAAAAGAAAGCCATGATAATCTCACTAGCTGCCCCCGCTGTCGCATTTGTCTCAGGTTTGAAGCGCATTACCCGATTGAGGTCCGCCTCCCACACGGCTGCATGCAGATGCTGTGCCCGACGAGAATGCGACTTATTTTAGCGAAAATCAATTTCACTTAAGAATTATTCTTGCCGAGTTAAGCCTCCCTAATTCCGTCTGTCCGTCTGTCTGTCTGCCGAATCATCCAAATTTATCTCGATGCCATTGTCAGATAAAGTTCACAAGAACCTAAAATTCAGATCTCTTCATTTGTATCGTCGGTGCGGAGTTTCCCTCCTCAGGTCGTCGGTCTCTTCTTTACTCTATAGCTTCAAGAGTCCCAAGTCGCCCTATAAGTACACTAGCTAATTTCATGCGATATTTCACTCGTTCCTTTCAGCAACATTACATATACAATGCTAGGAATGACAGGCAGACTATATGGCAAAATACTATGCAAGATAGATCGTTTGGGCAAGATGCATCATCTAAAGAGCGCACTTAAGCTACGAGTACATGCAGTACAATTACGAACTACTGACGACTAAGATCGTAATAAAGACAGAGAAAGGTATGTCTACTTCAAAATTTTCAAGCTTATAAATAGCCGCATAAAATCTGTATCTATCCAAGCCAATATGCCAAATTAATGATTGACGGGCATAGCTATAAAAAACCGACTCTAAAAATACTCTTCCGAGCTCAGATTAAACAAAAAAATTAATCCCACGGGACTGCCTAAACCCTAAAAAAGTTCCGAGCGCATAAATAGATAAAGGAAACAGAAATAATCCCCCCTAGGCTGCAGTACCAGTTATCAAAATTAACTCACGCAACGGAGTTGAAAGAAAACTAATGTTTGCCACGAATTCAAGTTCCGAAACTACATCTATATTATTAATTATTATTACTAAAGCTAATAATCTTTCGAGTACATTAAACTATTTCGAATCGCATAAAAGCGGGACTAGAAAGGAAGTGGAACAGGGTAATAAATCTGTCGCAAAATGCAGCATGCAGTCCGCCTTAGCCAGCCCAGCCGCTTCCGTCGTATCACACGAGGCAACTGGGGGACTGCGATACATACTTGTACACACATAGGGATACTGCATGCTGTATTCTGTATACCAGACAAAGCTTCTCTATGTAACAATCTAGAAATGCAGTGCATGTCGGTCCGCGTTGAGATCACATTTTCCTAACACACTGCAGACTCCTATGCATATAAGTATGGATAATAAACTGTACCAACTGCATATAGATGAATAAAGTATAGGCGAACGGGCAGGAAGTCAAAAATAACAACCTAATTAGCATATTTTCTAATGCAAAACTCGGCTACTACCGTACACAATTAAGTGAGCCGGAGAGCAAGCTTATCTATCAAACTGATTACTGTAAAAACAGGATTCGATACTTATAATACGCGCCGCTTTAGCGCTTTGCAATTGAGATATGCATATAGGCCCATTAGCTAGTTGACAATAAATAGGGTATAGAAGAGTGTAGTGGATAGATTCGGAGAAGAGATACAAGGAGATAAATGTGGGGCAGTTAGTTAGACTGCTGACGTTGAAAACAGAGCGGAGATTTAGAAAAAAATAGCAAATTTAGTAAGATCCCATTAGCATGTAGTAAAAAACAGTATTCACATTTGCAAAAAGTGATTTTCCAAGCTTTAATACGCCGTTAACTTACCTTGCAAATTAGTAGCTAGCGGCGGTGCGATTAAGCCAAGAAGCACAACTGACGGAAGCCAAAAAAATAAAAGAAAATCCTGTTGTTCAGAGGTAGCACAGAGAACAATAGACCAACTATTACAGAGTAAAAAACGATCGACTAAGTTGTATTTTCTCGTCTGCCTACACAGCGCGTAGAGCTCTGTCAGGCTTAGTTCTTATCGGTAAAGTAAACAGTTGATTGCAACAAAACAATTTGAGCTTGAGGTGACAAACTGAATAGGGCGCGGACTTTATTATGTTTAGAAGACCTAACAGCCGGGCTGGCTGGGAGTTTAATGGCAATCCGATTTGAGCGTCGCCGCTAAACGTTTCAACCCCCCCCCCCTCCTAGCCTTCCCTTACATTCCACCTAATCAGCCAGTAGGAGAGGGGCGATGGGCCAGCTGGCCAATCAGATAAGATGCTAAACCGTTCTAGATTTTAGGCACAGGCCACTGGCTGGTTGGTTGGGTTAATTAGGGTCACGCGCGCCTTGGCTGAGTGGGGTGGTGGTCGGGGTGTGCTGGGTAAAGGGTAAGAAATTTTGATGCGGACTGTGCGTTTTAAGGGTTGCAGGATAGCAGGCGAACGGCTTATATAAAATAAAAAATAAGCGATTGGGTAAAAACTGGCGCGCTTGCTTGACCAATTAAGCACTCACTAAACAAATAAGCTTAATATACTACTTGACAAGCCCTTGTATCAGTAGCACGTTAAGCATCTGGAAACCTGATACGAGAAATAAAGCAAAGCTAAAAATTAGTACGGAAGCAGAGCAATTTACAAGCGTAATTAATTTTTTTACAAAACTTACCTAAGGAAGCACATAAATATTTTTTCATAAATTTATTGATTTGCACAGTACTTCATAGTTTTTTTCTATTGAGGCGCACTAAATGTCAACAAGATATCAATTAATATTGTTATTGTACAAAGCATTGATAAAATAAAGCTAAGAGCAGAAACAATTTTTTTATTTTTACGAAGATGCCGTATTACTAAGAGCATTGTTTCTTATTTATAGCTAGTCTGAAAGACTCACACAAAAACAGATAAAGAATCCGATTCTCTAAAAACAATAATCACGCGATTCACTTTTTACCATCCTTAATCTTGACCAATTGGTCCAACTGTTGAATTTGATCCTGCTGTTCATTAATAAGTTGTTTCAACTTGTTAACAGTATTTTCTAAACTGGCCATCTGGTCCGCCGCCAGCTCTCCTTTGACCGCCTCCTTGTTAGCTTGGCGCCGATACTCAGCATAGATAGTGACAGCGCCAACTATGTAAATAATGGTTTCGCCAAGAATTGTGGCACCAATTTCAAGTGCCTGATCTTCGGTTAGTTTGGTGACGGATTTCGGATTGCCTAGGCCGAGTTCGCGCATTTTTAGTCGGGTCTCGTACCAGTGATGAACTAAAATGTTGGTTTAGCATTTATGTGTTGTTGGGTACTATTTAAATAATGAATGGTCTAGCTAGGCTAGACCTAAAGTAAAAGCTCAGAAACTAAAATGCTTATTTTTAGTGGAAATTGCTTTAATTTCCTAAAAGCAAATAGCAAAAGCTAAAATAATGAAATTACAAAAATTAAAACACAATCTCCTGTGAAAAAATGTTACCTTATAAGCTCTATGAGTTTTTAATGCAATTCTATTTGGTATTATCTTTAATAAGCTTCCTAGGCATAGTCAAAACTTCAAAAGTATTTATCTAAAGAATTCATACATGCACAACAGCTGGCCAATTGAGTTGCAAAATCGCCAATGAAAGTTGCAAATTGGTAAGAATGGAAGGGGTAAGTCACAAAATGGAGGGGGTAAGTTATATGATGGGCAGTAGAAGTGTCAAATTTGGAAGAGAATAGTAAAACAATGTAGCAAGTAGGCAAGTTATAGATGAGATGTGGATCGCGGGACCCTTTTTTGGGTCTTTTGAACTTTGAACCCAAGTAAGTCACAAATTTTATATCAACTAAGTTGCACTGGCCAACCAAATTTTTTGAGTTGCGCATGCATGTTATTTGGTCAGCAAGCATTTCACCTAGTCCTAAGTCCTAAACAGGTGAGCTATATTGGTTTTGTATTAGCCATTTATAGAGTAGACCTACTCATTTGGTAGTATCTTCTCTTATTAAAGTTTAAACTATTTTTTTTTCTTGAAAATTAGTAATTCTTTCATATGTGCACAACTTGGAAAATTTGGTTGGCTGGTGCAACTTAGTTGAAACAAAAGTTGTGACTTACTTGGGGCAAAAGTTCAAAGGACAAAAAATGTCCCGCAAACCACTTCTTCTCTATATCTGCCCATCATATAACTAACCCCTTCTATTTTTATCAAATTTATGACTTACATTGACAATTTTGCAACTTACATTGGCAATTTTTCTTACTTACATTGGTGATATTGCAACTTACCTTGGTTAGCCACCAAATCAGTTGGCCGGATTGGCCAACTTGGCTGACTGTTGTGCACATATGCCAAATAAAATTGATTTTAAAAATTCTAGAGAATAAAATAGGTATTGAGGGAGGCACATCTAAAAGAGAATGAAGGAATAAGAAAAGAAAATAGAATAAGCTGAGGACAATAGATAGGACTTCAAGAAGATAGCCACAATTAGAAGGAACTAAGTCACAAATTAGTTATAGGCTATAAAAATAAAGCTGCAAATTATGCAAAAGCAAACTTGCATTAAAGAGATGGATTATTTAGGTTGCTTCCAAATAGTTTACTATAATATATAAATAAGTCTCAAAAGATATTTATTTTAGGTATAGTACATTGATAAAGTAAATATCATAATTATTTGTCTTTTTTCTATAATACAAGTCAAGGCTATGGCCTGAGCATGGCAATAAAAAGTTTTGATCAGATTAGTAAGATCAGAATAGTTATTAATACTATTAATAATATTAATTGTCAGGTTAGTTTGATCAGAATATATTAATAGAATAAAACCATATATAGCAAAACAAAGAATCCTAGTTTTATTAAATAAATATAGCCTATTGCAATATTTAACTTTTTTCATTGTAGAGATTCCATTATTTTCTGAAGCATGTAATGTATAATAGATTCTAAAATTTTTAATGAGTTATGTGCATTTCAAATTAGGATAGGGCCTAGCTATACACAGGTATGCATTTACCAATTTGGACTATTTTGGCATATGTGGATATGCAAAGGGGATAGTTTATCATATCTGTGTGTGTGTGTGTGTGTGTGTGTCTATCTGTGTGTGTGTGTAAATTAGTATGCATATAGGCCCTAGTGCAAGTAAGGACAGCAACCCAGGATGTTTTTTGGTTAGTTAGCTACTCAAATATTTGGCATGCAATTGCTGGCACTATTCTACTGTGCACTTAGCATGATCAAAAGTAGCTATGCAGTATGGGAAATTTTTTTTGGCAAGATTTTGAAAGTTAACTTTGCCAAATCTTGTTTTTATACTGGGTTTATTTTTTTGCTAGGCACAGGATGCGAAATTGCATCATGTTCTTAATTTTAGGATGCGATTTCAGAGTTTGGGATGCAATTTTTTAAAAGTTATTTAAGAGGTCTTTTATTGTGAAGAATTAAAAAATCTGGATGCGAAATTGCATCCTATATTAAATTTCAGGATGCGATTTTCAAAGTCAAGATGCTATAGCATCCCTATAGCACAAAAAATAAACCCAGTTTTTATAGATCTTTTATGAATGATTTAATGAGATTAAGCCTTAACAATCATTTTAGGTTTTTATAGGAGCTAATTTAAAAAGTCTTAATTTAACTATAATAATCATAATTTGGCAGTTTAGGCCTAGGCCCCAGTAATATAACTTACATTGGGCAGGTGGCATGCATACGTAGTTCTTAAACAAGGGACTGGATCGAGCACGGTTCCTTAAAAAGTTAGCAAATGGCTTGCTCAATTGTCTGATGGCAAGATAGGCTAACTTTGCAACAGGAAATGCTGCAACCATTGCTTAAATAAATAATAATATTTTAGCTATACTTAACAGTCAATCGTTAGCAGGCTAGCACCTGAATCCTTTTGTATTAGATATCAGCATCAGCACCACGCGAATCCCTATAAAAGTTTAAAAAAACATGTGAAATTAAAATTTGTGCCTAAAATTCCTCAAAAAAGCATACTTATAAGTACTTTGTGCTAACAAAAAGCCCAATTTTTAGAAGAGAAAAATTTAAATGTTAGTTGTAGTGCATAAATTAGCAAAATAATTTCATTAAAATTAGTACACAATACAATACCATTGCCGAGTTTTCTAATTGCGTGTAAAAAAGAATGCTAACAACAGCTGGGAAGAATAGTATGCTCGTAAATATCTTTTTATACGAAATATACTACCTAAAACTGCACATGATTAATAGTAATGTTAATAGTTATTTCCTTATTCTTATTTCCAATAAGGGATTGAGCCCAAAATCGAACTGTAAGCATTACAAAGCAAAAAATGTTAATTTTGCTTAGAAATTGACTTCTGTCGATCTGGAAATGAATGGTTGTCTTTTTGCAGTAGACGAAACAAGGACTTCTAGAAGAAGTTCTGACTGCAGCACGGGCTGCAGAGTGACCAGTGTGCTCACCGTACTCAGCAGCCGGCCGCCGATGGAGTTGGAGAAGGTTTTGGGCGTCGCACCAGTTCAGCGTCGGGCCATGTAATGAAAGGAAGAAAATTGAGTCTAGCAGATACGGCAGGCAGAACGGCAGGAATTAAATAATGAATTGTAATGTTTAATATTTTCGATAACTATTGTTTGCTCAGAAAACCAACCCAGCTTCTCACTTAGCAGAGTGATAGGTGTCGATTGTACATGTATATACTGTATATTTGCCACGTGCATTTTAATAGCTGGCAATCGAATCAATTGGTGCGGAATCGAATAGACTCTTAGAAAAAGATTTAGGAAAACTGTAAGGCTTCATAGTTTCGTACCGATGCTTTTCTATGAACTATCCTGCTATTTATACAGATCTGGTTGATTAAAGCGACAAAAGTACATGTACATCACAAGTCAGATAAAGGAAGTTTTCCTAATTAGCAAAGCTGTCCTAACCAGTACCTTGAGAAGTGCATCATTCTGGATGCTTGAGTCGATTTTTTAGGCGGACGATTTAAAAGTCTCGTTAACAGCTAACCTGGTGCAAAGACACATGCACAAAAAAGTAACTCAGGGAGATTTTCTACAAGCCTGTAGAGATTTTTTTCGTGCCTGAAGATTTTTTTATCAACAGGAGAAGATTTCGTATTTTCTCGGGAAGATTTCCTTCCTTTTGTTGTGTACATGAGTGATTTAAAATATCTGTCTGCCCTGAGGTGCCCAAAAATGCTTGCATAGTTGCTACGGTGGTTTTGAGGGCCCTTTTTGGTACTACATGTAATCTACGTACCTACCTAGCCTGTTTGTTGAACAACAGGCAATATTGTTGATATTCAAACACCTCTACCCAAAAATAAAATGAATCATCCCGATCGTTGATATAGATCTTTTGCCATTGAACGACAAAATCTACGTTTGATTGCACAAAACAGTTTAACAAAATAGTGTTAATTTATTGGACGACAACAATATCGAAATTTCAAATTACTCGTAAAACAGCAATCATCAGGAGAAATAATCAAGGTATAAATCATGAGCATGCAGTTTTTTTACTGCCTTGATTTCGATGCATACCTTAGTTCACAAAGTGTGACTACAAAAATGGACAAGATTTCAGCTGAAAAATCATTGGAACGAGAGATAGAACTCTTGATTAATTAGGATGGTCAAATTTTTGCTCATATCAAATGTAAATTCATAGTTCGTGGTCCTCCACCACGACACTGTATGGGCACTGCTGCGCATCAACATCCGGCTGAGTCACGTCGTAAACAGGATTATTAAAGGCCAGATCAACCGTTTCGAATTGCTGCTGCTGCTGTTGGCCCTGGTTCCTTGTACCTTGTAGCCGATTTAATTGAGTAACAATATTACGTTGAAAGTGAAAATGACACGCATTGATGCACAGCATAGCTTACTGGAAGTAGTAAATCCCACACTGCCACTAGCAACCGTGAATTCAACGCCTTCACTTGCTTCAGTCTCTTCTAGAGTTTGATGACGCCACTGTTGCCAAGCCTGCCATAGACGACGCGGATTGAATTCGAAATTGTTTAGCCATCCGCGTCTGCGTCTGAAAGAATTTGGCGCGAATTTAAATTTTCACGGCATTTCTTTGAAAAATCGATAATTTAACTGCATTTTCGTAGCTTGCCCAACAAATATGAAGGCAACAAACGCAACCGCTACTATGAGTAGCAAGAAGCCAATAACCAGACCGGTAGTCAGTTTAGTAGTTGACGAAAGGCCACCAAATTTGGCCGAATGGCTGCTAATATCGCCGCTTTTGAGAACTTTTACAATGCTGATGCGCATTTTATCGGCTGAAAGTAGTATGGCTAGTTTCAATACTTTTACATGTAGATTAGCATGCGCATCATGCCTTTTATGCATGTGAAAGGCTGTAATGTTTTACTGTCTCGTCATTAAAAGATTGATAATTTGAATTAGATGTTATGCTACGGGATACTTGAACAAAAAATAGCAGATCAGCTTACAGTTTTTCTCCAACCAATGTAATGCTTCATAAATCTTGATACGATTAGCATCGCTTCTGTCACTCATCATCATCACCAGCTGATAAAGTGGCTCGCTTTTAGACAGACGAAAAACCGATAGCCGCAAGCCTGACTGCCTATCATTAGCTGACAGAAAATCCATTTTGTAGAGTTTCTCTCGCAATTGACTCAGTCTAAGCTCCCTGCTGCGAATAGTTAGTGCAACACTGCCGCACAAGTCGCCGCAAGCTCCTTGAACTTCATCAGCTGGAATTGGGTTCGGGCAGGAAGCTTCAATCTCAGCTTCAGGGTGCCCTGCGCAGACTCGCGACATCAATTTTGGCCATTTCACTGGCAGAGGCACCTCGCACTCGAAACTATCTAGCGAATCCAAAGAGCCCACGGCAACTCGAAACGGCGTTGTGTGAGACGCCTCGCCATTCGACCAGACGAACTGCTGTTTGAGTAGCTCCGAGTTGCGCCAAAATTTTTCGAGTTTTAATGAGTCATCTTTGGCAAATGTTTGGCCGGCTATTTGTAGCTTGAAATGGGTTGAAAATTTCAATTTTAGACAGTTACCAAATTTGACATGTTACTACTACTACTACTAATACTACTCATAATACTAATAATATTGATAAAAATACTACTAATGCTACTAATAACACAATTAATACTACTACTACTACTACTACTACTACTACTCTTACTACTACTACTACTACTACTACTACTACTACTACTACTACTACTACTACTACTACTACAACTACTACTACTACTACAACTACTACTAGTACTACTACTACTACTACTACTACTACTACTACTACTACTACTACTACTACTACTACTACTACTACTACTACATACCCGACCAACAGGTAGTGTCTCTCCTAGGTCCAGCATCTTCACCGAATATGTTGCGTCATACCTAAACATGACTGAATCGCACGCACCAGGCAGCTGATCAACTAGCAGAGCATCGAAAAATCGATCAGACTGCACAGCAGTTGAGCCACGAATCCAGTTATCAACCCGGAACCAATCAATTGGCTCAGTCAGATTAAACGAAGCATCTCGAATTCTTGCACCACCGTTTCGACAGTCACCGCTAGCATCGAGATCAGTTTCTTGGAATGCTTTCAAACCGGCGCCATCGAATAAAACAAAAGCAACGTTGGCATCCGATGGAAACAGAATTTCTCGTTGAATTAGCGGCGGTCCCGTAAGACCAATTAGTCTTGACGATCCACTGCTGAATGACAGGTGGACAGAATCTTGCGGACAAGGCAGACGGTTTCCAATCCAGTTGTTTCGTTCCCGATAGTTCGAAGAATGATTGAACTCCCAATGTTGCAGTCCGTAAGCGCTGTTTTTGTTATAATTGATCAAAAATAGGAGAAAAAATACGTAAACAAGGGACTTTGCTGACCACATTGAATTAAATCGCTAAAATAGCTAGGTAAAACAAAGCAAAAAAGGAACTGCAGGTAGAAAAGAAAGATTAGGAAACTGTGCTCCTACCTACATTTAGTTAATTTATACTGCTATAGGTTGGGGGTTGGCCCTGAGGTGGTAGCTCATGCAAATTCTATGCAAATTTCACCAGCACTAACTTTGTTTAAAGCGCATATATCAAAAGTAGCAATAACAAGGTAAGTTTGTACCAGTTTAGCTTTAGTTAAAATAATGCGTATCTTTATATATTGAGTTTCGCCAAAAAAAAGAATTTACATTAGCTAGCTAATAATTTCTGTTGGACAAATTTTGTTCCAATTAAATTCATTTGAACAATGTTTTTAGATACTGCTAATGAAAAATGACACCTAAAAGAAAGAGCAATTTTTCCTACTTTTAAAGAGTAGTAAATTAAGGGTGAACTATGAGCTTTATTTTAAATTAAAAGCTTTAGCAACAGGATTAAATCTTAAAAGTATAATTGTTCGCACGGGACATTGTCCGAAAGTGTAGGCCACATTAATTTCTTCGAAATTTTCTATTGTACCGATCTACACTTCCCTATTTAGCTTAGCCTCTCTCACCCTACCCCCTATTCCATACCTTCTTTCCCATACCTTCTTTCCCATACCCTCTTTCCCATACCCTCTTTCCCATACCTTCTTTCCCATACCCTTTTCCCATACCCTCTTTCCCTTACTCTTTTTCCCCTACCCTCTCTCCCTAACCTCTCTGCCCTACTCTCTTTCCCATACCCTCTTTCCTATACCCTCTTTCACATACCTTCTTTCCCATACCCTTTTTCCCATACCCTCTTTCCCCTACCCTTTTCCCCCTACCCTCTCTCCCTACCCTCTCTGCCCTACTATCTTTCCCATACCCTCTTTCCCATACCTTCTTTCCCCTACCCTTTTCCCCCTACCCTCTCTCCCTACCCTCTCTGCCCTACTCTCTTTCTCGTACCCTCTTTCTCCTACCCTTTCTCCCCTACTCTCTCTCCCCTGCAATCTCTCCCCTACCCTTTTCCCCTACAATCTTTCCCCTACCCTCTCTTCCCAAACTCTCTCCCTTATCCTCTTTCCCCTTACTCTCTATCAGCAACAGATTTACTTTTTTCTCTCTCTTCCTCACTACTCTTTTGACATCTTTAAAAATCCCTCAGCCCTACTATGTCTTGATAACCTGACGCACATAGAAAAATTCATTTAATTATATCAGGAGTATTTTTTCCAATCCTCTTTGAAATAATCGCTTATTTTTATATTTGTCTTTCTCCAACAGTCGCTTGAAGACACTTGAAACTTTCGAAAGAAATCCTTTGTGAGGTGCGATTTCCAGAGGATGTAATGGATTTTTTAAGTAAATCTAATTTTCGATTCACTGATACAAAATCGGAATTTTACACTAGCAGAATTAAAGACTCAATAGAACTCACATACTCAATAGCAGTTAAACAATATTAGCCAAATCAAGGAATAAAAATTCGCAGTTAACTTTGAGTACCATAAAATTTTGTGCTTGAGCTGATAATCTATTTTATAATAATAATAGTTATCATAATATTTCATAATTTAATACATCTTCCACCAATAAGTCACGATTTTTTTCACACCAAAATAAATCAAATAATAAATTTATAATTTTGACAGGCTACTTACAGTAGAAAAATATAACTGAGCTACTTAAAGTATACGTAACCGCAATAAATGTTAAAAAAGTGTCATAATTAATTAAAAACGAGAAATTCAGTTAGCAGAAACTCGGGACATTTAAAAATTGCAGAAAATGTTAGAGCTATACAGTGTAGTGATTAATTTGAATACGTGCGTAAATTCACAATTTAAACTTATTTTTGTTATAGTAGAGAGCGTAAAACTATTTTTTTCTACACTCACTTAACCTAGCTAACTAATTTTTCTTTGTCGCGTTAAAATACGTAGAAACATGGTGTAAACTATGCAAATCTAAAATCACTTAAAAATGGGGAACTAAAATATTGGCTAACGTGAATTAAAGATAAAAATAATGACACAGAAGATCGAGACGGAACTGTTATAAAGAGAGTCGCTATTACTCCATATTATCACGCAAACTGCGGTGATATATAATCTAAGGTGAGATAGACACTGAGATAAGAGAGATAGACACTGAGATCAGAGAGATAGACACTGAGATCACAGAGAAACAGAGATGGACACTGAGATCAT
>CATNEM010000104.1:1675000-1767500 GCA_950096795.1 Macrostomum cliftonense | reverse complement strand
TTTGAAATGCTTGTTCCTGGTCCTGGTCCCAAGACCATTTTGCTTTGGCTTGTAGAAGTCGATTGAGTGGTGCTCTGATGTCCGAGAGGTCTTTGATGAATCGTACATAGAACTCGAGCATGCCCAAGAAGCTTCTTAACTCGTTAGCGTTTTGTGGTCTCTGAAATCCCTTTATCGCTCGGATCTTCTGCGGATCAGGTCTGATTCCTTGAGCACTGACAATGAGTCCAAGGATCTTGACTTCTTCTTGACAGTACACACACTTGCTTTCATTCAGCTGAAGTCCGTTCTGGTGAAGTCTTGTCTTCACTGCATTGATTGCTGCATCATGGTCAATACGAGATGTTGTGTGAACAATCACGTCATCTTGGTAGCTCTGAACACCTTGAAGGCCATGTAGGATCTTATCCAGATAGCCCTGAAACAGTGCAGGACTTTGCTTGATTCCAAACGGCAAACTCTTGTACTGATAGAGACCGAATGGCGTTGATATCGTAGTGAGTTTTGCGGATTCACTATCTAGTGGCAGTTGGTGGTAGGCATTTGTCAGGTCCAGAGTGCTGAAAAACTTGGCGCCATGAAGGTTGTTTAGAATGTCTTCTATTGCAGGTGCCGTAGAGACCATGTCCGTAAGCTGTTGATTGACGGTTGCTTTGTAGTCTCCACAAATTGGGACTCTGCCATTGGGCTTTCGAATTGGTACGATAGGGGTCGCCCATTCGCTTTCTTGAACACTCTGAAGAATTCCCTCTTGTACCAGTCTGTCCAGTTCGTCCTTAACTGCATCCTTTAGGCCATACGGGATTGCTCTCGGTTTCAAAAAGATCGGTTTTGCTCCTTCCTTGAGACTCAGGTGTGCTTCGTAGTTGACAACTAAGTTACAAACGCCATTGAGTTGACTCGCGATTTCGGGAAAAACCGCACGAATCCAGTCCTTTCCTAGAATGTTTTGCCTTCCTGAATCGACCACGTACGCTGTAAGCTTTCCTTGGTAATTAGCATGGTCGACTTCAACTTCGACTCGTCCGAGTATTGCGATCGAATGTCCGCTGTAGTCTTTCATGTTGGCGTTGCACGGCTGCATATTGGCCTTAATTTGGAATGCCTTCAGATCACATTATCTGATCAGTGTCATGTCAGCCGCAGTGTCAAAGCTCATTCGGAGCTGGCTGCCATTAACATTCAGACTGACGATGTACGAGCTGTCGGTTGAAACTCTAGCTGAGAAAACGAAATGATCTGACTCACTGGGAGCTTCACTGTTGTGGATCATTCGAATCTGCTTTGGTCCTGTCTTGTGACGGCAAACAGCCTCTAGATGACCAGTCTTGTGGCAGACTCTGCATGCTTCATTGCGAAACCTGCAGTCCGGTTTCAAATGACCTTTCTTTCCACAGCATTTGCAAAACTTCTGACCTTTTTCAGCGTTCCGCATGTACTTCCCATTGTCAGACTTGTTTCCGGACACAGGCGTGAACTTGTCTCGTCCTGTTAGCTTGCAAACGGATCCTTGTTCGGATTGCCAATTCTTCTGGGAATTCTTGACTGCTTCATGAGCCGTCGCTATTTCGATTGCCTTCTTTAGTGTGAGGTCGGCCAAATTCTCCGTTAGAATTTTCCGCAGCGCGTCTTGATTGGCGATTCCAAACACGAATTGGTCTCGAAGTCTGCTTTCCAGCTCCGACATTACTGCTTCTTGTTTTGCAGTTCCTGCTTCGGTTCCGGTTCCAGTAGCTGTCGTCTGTTTTCCAGTCACCGAACTGAAATCGCAGTTTTCGGCTGCAGCACGGAGTTTCCGCACGTACGTCGGGATGTCGTCGTCGGCTTGGCGCAGCTTAGAAAACTCATATCTGGCAGCGATCGGCAGTTTCCTTGGCTGAAATTGCTCCAAGAGTAGCTCCTTGAGTTCCGTCAGGGATTTGTCTGCTGGCTTCAGTGGAAATACAGCGTCGGCCACAATGTTGAATGCCTCCGAGCCCATCATTGCCAGCAGCGCACTTTTCAGTCTCCCGCCGGTTTCTGGAATTTCTTGAAGGATGCGACCGCCTCGAATTGCAGAAGCCATCGCGCTGGGTCATCGCCGCGCTTTAAAGGTCCGATGAATTCTCTAGAGCTCGTCGCCATTTTGTTACAGTTCTCAATAGAACTCCAAATCGCTTTTTGTTTAATACGAGAGCATTCTTTGGCTCTTTTTTTCTTTTTATTATTTTTATTGAAAATAACCTGAGCTATTAGCTCTAAACATCTGTGCTGTACTCGCAATAGATTTTAACCATAAACAAAAAAGCAACAACGCTGAGCAATAAAAGTACTCAAGTAAACCGCAACACTAATCTCCCCCTACCGATTTATTTCCCATCTTCTCCTATCGATTTATCCCATTCCTAATCTTCCGATATCGATTTATCCCATTTCTTTTCTTCCCATATCGATTTATCCCATTTATTATCTTCCCATATCGATTTATCCCATTTATTATCTTCCCATATCGATTTATCCCATTTATTATCTTCCCATATCGATTTATCCCATTTCTAATCTTCCCTATTGAATTATCCCATTTCTAATCTTCCCTGTTGATTTATCCCATTTCTAATCTTCTCCAATCGATTTATCCCAATCCCAATGTTTCCCTATCTATTTATCCCATTTTTTTCTTATCTTCTTCCCCTATTGATTTATCCCATTTCTTATCTCCCACTGTTGAGTTATCTTTTTTTTAATCTTTTTATCGATTTATCCCATTTCTAACCTCCCCCATCGATTTATCTCATTTTTAATCTTTCCTATCGATTTATCCCAATAAATATTCCCCAAGCGACTCACCCGTCGTACGTCCACGGACCGAATTTCAAATCGCAGGTCTGCACATCGAACGGGAAATATTCGATTCGAATTTCGCAGGCACTTTTATAGATGGCCATTGGGTGCCACTCGACGGTGCCGTTAAAGTGCACTTTGGCAGCCACCTCGCGACGCTCCTCTAAGCGCTCGTCGGCACTGAGGTTGATTTTGTTGTGTTTTGAGAGTTTGAGGATAAATCTTCTAGACACTCCCTGCCGCTCTCTTTCCCAAGTCTACCTCTCTCTCCGCGAAACTCCACCTCTCTCTGTCCCTCTGTGTCTCCCTCTCTATCTACCCTAAACGCCACCTCTCTTTGTCCCTCTGTGTGTACCTCTCTATCTACCCTAAACTCCACTTCTCTCGGTCCCTCTGTGTCTTCCTCTCTATCTACCCTAAACTCCACCTCTCTCTGTCCCTCTGTGTCTCCCTCTCTATCTACCCTAAACTCCACCTCTCTCTGTCCCTCTGTGTCTCCCTCTCTATCTACCCTAAACTCCACCTCTCTCTGTCCCTCTGTGTCTCCCTCTCTATCTACCCTAAACGCCACCTCTCTTTGTCCCTCTGTGTCTCCCTCTCTATCTACCCTAAACTCCACCTCTCTCTGTCTCTCTGTGTCTACCTCTCTATCTACCCTAAACTCCACCTCTCTCTGTCCCTCTGTGTCTCCCTCTCTATCTACCCTAAACGCCACCTCTCTCTGTCCCTCTGTGTCTCCCTCTCTATCTACCCTCAACTCCACTTCTCTCTGTCCCTCTGTGTCTCCCTCTCTATCTACCCTAAACTCCACCTCTCTCTGTCCCTCTGTGTCTCCCTCTCTAGCTACCCTAAACGCCACCTCTCTTTGTCCCTCTGTGTGTACCTCTCTATCTACCCTAAACTCCACTTCTCTCGGTCCCTCTGTGTCTCCCTCTCTATCTACCCTCAACTCCACCTCTCTCTGACCCTCTGTGTCTTCCTTTGTTTCTCCCCTAACTAATAAAAAGTTTTTTAGGATATCAAAATAACACTTTAGCTTGACTTTAGCGTGACTAAGGATTATTATGCTATAATTATTATATTGCCATCCATAATATCAGAGTTCTTTGCAACCAAAAAACTGGTCACAACTGGCCAGAACCGCCTCAATTTCGGGGACAATAATAAAACGCGTGATCACAGATTGGGCATAATTAATGCACAAATAACTGCACAGGGTTGCGCGTGTGAGAGCGAGTGGGACTTGAATAGCTAGCCATAGTATCCCTGTTTCTCCCTATTGAGGATTAATTATTAATTGAAAATCTCCCGCGTGATAGATACGGGTGAAACCTCCCCTCCTCATTCTCTAGTCGTTTGCTGTATTAGAAGAAAATCAAGCCAGCTGAGGAATCGTTCTTTATCCATATAAATTTTAGGATATATCCCTAGTCAGCTGATCAGGACTGACCTCGGGAAGAGCTGCGACATAAAAAATCACGTGTTTGACCCTTGAAGCACAATTTCTCAATTTCTAATCTGTGCTCTTTTTCTATCCAATGTTGCATGTTTTCCACACCTTTATCTGCCTCTGTATTCCCTTTACTCCACTATTTCTTCCCCTTTATCTCGCACTTTCTTCCCCTTTATCTCTAACTTTCTTCCCCTTTATCTCTAACTTTCTTCCCCTTTATCTCTCACTTTCTTCCCCTTTATCTCTCACTTTCTTCCCCTTTATCTCTCACTTTCTTCCCCTTTATCTCTAACTTTCTTCCCCTTTATCTCTAACTTTCTTCCCCTTTATCTCTAACTTTCTTCCCCTTTATCTCTCACTTTCTTCCCCTTTATCTCTAACTTTCTTCCCCTTTATCTCTCACTTTCTTCCCCTTTATCTCTCACTTTCTTCCCCTCTATCTCTCACTTTCTTCCCCTTTATCTCTCACTTTCTTCCCCTTTATGTCTCACTTTCTTCCCTTTATGTCTCACTTTCTTCCCTTTATGTCTCACTTTCTTCCCTTTATCTCTCACTTTCTTCCCATTTATCCCTAACTTTCTTCCCTTTGAGGTCACACTTTCTTCCTTTTTATTACTTACTTTCCTCCCCTTTATCTTTCATTTTCTTCCCCTTTATCTCTCACTTTCTTCCATTTTATCCCTCCCTCTATCCCCTTATCTTTCTGCTTTTCCTCTTTAACTCCCCTTTCTTTCCTTATCTCTCTCCACTTTATCCCATTTCGTTCCTTTATTCCCCTTTCTCTTTAACTGTTTATTTGTACATTTTCCTTTTATTTATCCGCTCCGAATTTACGTATTATATTAATTCCTCAGTTTCAACACGAGCCAATAGATCACCAATAGATCCAGAATCCAGTCCAGAACTCACTAATTGTACAGAGCAATATCGGGCAGCCAGATGTCCTTGGTTGGAATGTGCAGGACCTCGATGCCGCTCTCGTTCTGCGGGTCCCAGCGCAGATGATAATCAGTCCATTCCTGCGGGAGGGTGGGTGTGTGGTGGACACAGGGTTGACAGGATATTTTTTAACGAAGTTAATTCGATTTTGGCGCCTCCTGAAGCCTTCGATTCGCGCCTCCTGAAGCCTTCGATTGGCGCCCCTGAAGCCTTCGATTGGCGCCCCTGAAGCCTTCGATTGGCGCCCCTGAAGCCTTCGATTGGCGCCCCTGAAGCCTTCGATTGGCGCCCCTGAAGCCTTCGATTGGCGCCCCTGAAGCCTTCGATTGGCGCCCCTGAAGCCTTCGATTGGCGCCCCTGAAGCCTTCGATTGGCGCCCCTGAAGCCTTCGATTGGCGCCCCCCGAAGCCTTCAATTGGCGCCTCCTGAAGCCTTCAATTGGCGCCTCCTGAAGCCTTCGATTGGCGCCTCCTGAAGCCTTCGATTGGCGCCCCTGAAGCCTTCGATTGGCGCCCCTGAAGCCTTCGATTGGAGGCTCCTGAATTTTACGATTCGCGCCTCCTGAAGCCTTCGATTGGCGCCCCTGAAGCCTTCGATTGGCGCCCCTGAAGCCTTCGATTGGCGCCCCTGAAGCCTTCGATTGGCGCCCCCC
The DNA here is from genome assembly GCA_950096795.1 of Macrostomum cliftonense. Lineage (NCBI taxonomy): Eukaryota > Metazoa > Platyhelminthes > Macrostomidae > Macrostomum > Macrostomum cliftonense. The sequence continues at coordinate 1,761,636 of CATNEM010000104.1, read as the reverse complement.
GAAGCCTTCAATTGGCGCCTCCTGAAGCCTTCAATTGGCGCCTCCTGAAGCCTTCGATTGGCGCCTCCTGAAGCCTTCGATTGGCGCCCCTGAAGCCTTCGATTGGCGCCCCTGAAGCCTTCGATTGGAGGCTCCTGAATTTTACGATTCGCGCCTCCTGAAGCCTTCGATTGGCGCCCCTGAAGCCTTCGATTGGCGCCCCTGAAGCCTTCGATTGGCGCCCCTGAAGCCTTCGATTGGCGCCCCTGAAGCCTTCGATTGGCGCCCCCCGAAGCCTTCAATTGGCGCCTCCTGAAGCCTTCAATTGGCGCCTCCTGAAGCCTTCGATTGGCGCCTCCTGAAGCCTTCGATTGGCGCCCCTGAAGCCTTCGATTGGCGCCCCTGAAGCCTTCGATTGGAGGCTCCTGAATTTTACGATTCGCGCCTCCTGAAGCCTTCGATTGGCGCCTCCTGAAGCCTTCGATTGGCGCCTCCTGAAGCCTTCGATTGGCGCCTCCTGAAGCCTTCGATTGGAGGCTCCTGAATTTTACGATTCGCGCCTCCTGAAGCCTTCGATTGGCGCCTCCTGAAGCCTTCGATTGGCGCCCCCCGAAGACTTCGATTGGCGCCTCCTGAAGCCTTCGATTGGCGCCCCTGAAGCCTTCGATTGGCGCCCCTACTGCCTTCGATTGGAGGCTCCTGAATTTTACGATTCGCGCCTCCTGAAGCCTTCGATTGGCGCCTCCTGAAGCCTTCGATTCGCGCCTCCTGAAGCCTTCGATTGGCGCCTCCTGAAGCCTTCGATTGGAGGCTCCTGAATTTTACGATTCGCGCCTCCTGAAGCCTTCGATTGGCGCCTCCTGAAGCCTTCGATTGGCGCCCCCCGAAGACTTCGATTGGCGCCTCCTGAAGCCTTCGATTGGCGCCTCCTGAAGCCTTCGATTGGCGCCCCTGAAGCCTTCGATTGGCGCCCCCCGAAGACTTCGATTGGCGCCTCCTGAAGCCTTCAATTGGCGCCTCCTGAAGCCTTCAATTGGCGCCTCCTGAAGCCTTCAATTGGCACCTCCTGAAGCCTTCGATTGGCGCCTCCTGAAGCCTTCGATTGGCGCCCCCCGAAGACTTCGATTGGCGCCTCCTGAAGCCTTCAATTGGCGCCTCCTGAAGCCTTCAATTGGCGCCTCCTGAAGCCTTCGATTGGCGCCCCCCGAAGACTTCGATTGGCGCCTCCTGAAGCCTTCAATTGGCGCCTCCTGAAGCCTTCAATTGGCGCCTCCTGAAGCCTTCAATTGGCGCCTCCTGAAGCCTTCGATTGGCGCCTCCTGAAGCCTTCGATTGGCGCCCCTGAAGCCTTCGATTGGCGGCTCCCAAAGAAAAAATTTTCTTCTTTCCATAATACGAGCGTATAAGACTTCTCTTCCCAATCCGAAGACAATATCCCATGAACATCTCTTGATCATTTTTGACAGCCCTATCTTGGCGCTCAAATTGACGAGTTAATGCAGGCAGTGTCAGAAACAATTTATCCCCGATTATTGAGAGGCTCAAAAGCCAAGGGATTAACAGCGTGTGGTTGGGGAACAAGAAGCGTTAAGAATTAACAAATCCCAATGGCTATTAACCGCGTTGCCAGCTTGGTAACTAATTTATATTTTATCCCCAGTTATAAACATGTAAATTTAAAATTCAATGCATGAAGTTTGTGTGCCGTTGTCAAGGCAACGCCGGACCAGCAGCATCATCTTCCATTCAGGCAGCATCTGGGAGACTCTCTTGATTTTTTTTGGTTATCCCACAGCCGCTTGAGAGAGAGAGAGAGGGGGGATTTTTGCCTGATTTTCCAATTTCCGTTTGGCGGGAGGAAGCTGTGAGCCAGTTTTTTTGCAACGGGTTTTTTCTCCAGGGTCTGTTTGGACTGAATGTTCTTGGCTGACTGATCAGCTCAACCCCTGCTGCTTCCTTGATGCGCTAGATTAGAAAAGAATTGAGTTTTAAAGATGTTTTGTAGCGGCAGATCTTAGTTTTTAGATCTAGCGTGCATAAAAATTCTATTCTCCCCTTCTAGCCCAATCTATCCTGTCCCTCTATCCCAATCTATCCTCTCCCTCTATCGCAATCTATTCTCTCATTCTATCCCAATCTATCCTCTCATTCTATCGCAATCTATCCTCTCCCTCTATCCTCTCCCTCTATCCTCTCCCTCTATCGCAATCTATCCTCTCCCTCTATCCCAATCTATCCTCTCCCTCTATCCCAATCTATCCTCTCCCTCTATCGCAATCTATCCTCTCACTCTATCCCAATCTATCCTTTCCCTCTATCCCAATCTATCCTCTCATTTTATCTAAATCTATCCTCTCCCTCTATCCCAATCTATCCTCTCCCTCTATCCCAATCTATCCTCTCATTTTATCTAAATCTATCCTCTCCCTCTATCCCAATCTATCCTCTCCCTCTATCCCAATCTATCCTCTCATTTTATCTAAATCTATCCTCTCATTCTATCCCAATCTATCCTCTCCCTCTATCCCAATCTATCCTCTCATTTTATCTAAATCTATCCTCTCATTCTATCCCAATCTATCCTCTCCCTCTATCCCAATCTATCCTCTCATTTTATCTAAATCTATCCTCTCATTCTATCCCAATCTATCCTCTCATTCCATACCCTAGCAACCAATCAAAGCACGGCAAGAACTCACGTATAGCGCAATCATGCTAGTGGTGAGCACTTGCTCCATCTCGTCCAGATCCAGAATCTGCACCAAACGCAGGCCGAATTCCACCGTCACCTGCTGAATCGGGATGGTAGGCGCGTCTTTGCCTTTCTCTTTGGGCCGGTCGATTTTTGGCGTGCCACCGTCAGCCGGGTCGTCGTCGATGACCGGACGACTCTTCTTGTCGTATTCGTCTAGCAGGGCTTTGATCAGATTTTTCTCCGACATGTTCATGGCTAGGGGGCTGGCTCGCTGACGCTGGCCAGCTTCTGCGGCTGCGGCTACGGCGGACAGGGCGAGGCAGAGGGCGGCCGCTAAGACTGCAAGGACCGTGGTGGTGAAGTTGACGAAGCGTTCAGTTGGTTGGCGACGGATGTTGCAGTGTCTTGTGCCTTCAGTGCATTGTCTGACTTCCTTCAGTGTCTTGTGTGACTTGCCTTCGGTGTCTTGTGTGACTTGCCTTCAGTGTCTTGTGTGACTTGCCTTCGGTGTCTTGTGTGACTTGCCTTCGGTGTCTTGTGTGACTTGCCTTCAGTGTATTGTGTGACTTGCCTTCGGTGTATTGTGTGACTTGCCTTCAGTGTATTGTGTGACTTGCCTTCAGTGTCTTGTGTGACTTGCCTTCAGTGTATTGTGTGACTTGCCTTCGGTGTCTTGTGTGACTTGCCTTCGGTGTCTTGTGTGACTTGCCTTCGGTGTGTCTTGTGTGACTTGCCTTCGGTGTCTTGTGTGACTTGCCTTCGGTGTGTCTTGTGTGACTTGCCTTCGGTGTGTCTTGTGTGACTTGCCTTTGGTGTCTTGTGTGACTTGCCCTCAGTTTCCTATCACTTTCAGTTTCTTATTCTTAACACCCTTATCAAACAAGTATCAAACAAAACAAGATCCCAAAATAGGAAGCAATGGATATTTCGATAGATAAATAGAACTGGACCATAAGCTAAATCGTGCCCTGGAGGTAGAGATGCATAGCGGCGCCAGAGTACAAGACAGGTCTTCAAACTTTATGATGGGTGATTAGCAATTAAACCGCCGAAAGTGGAAAACACTGGTTACTGAACGATTCGAGCCCTAAGGCGCCACTTTCTCTCCCACTGTCCTATCCGTCTGTTGCTGGGGTTTCGTTGTTCGGGGGAATTTTCTGCCCCAAAAAAGCATTCATGAATTGCCGAGGGCCGTTGCCACATGGTCAGGGATTTGGATGTGCGGGGCTGCGGGATTTAAAGGATTTTGCCCTTTATGGTGGGATATCTTTTGGTCGAAGATAGAAAACAGACTGCATTGGTGCCTGCGCCTATACTGGTTTATCCCTTTGCCTCATTTCTCCCAGTTCCCCGATTCTGAAGTGAGGATGGGGGGATAAAACGCAATGTCAGTCGTAGGGATTGCACCTGTACAGCACTATTCGACAAGTTTAAGGGTTGCCTCGCCTCCACATAGGCAATTTCCTGTGGGAACAGAATTCCACTCCTATTGAATAACTTTAAAATGAAAAGTCTTGGCTTTGATCGAGACAGGAACACTTCACACAAGAGTCGGCCTCTTTTAAGAATGGCGTCAATCAAAGTTGGTTCGTTATGTTGGTTCGAAGGACAAAAAATATTATTTTATGGGTGTTATTTAAGGGTGCGATAATGGCGGTTCAACCTGAGAATCAAAGCGGTGACTCAATCTAAAGATCAAAGAATATGGCGGCTCAATCTAAAGATCAAAAAGAGGAGAGCGGCTCAATTTAAAGATCAAAGAGGAGGGCGGCTCAATCTAAGGATTAAAGAGGAGGGCAGCTTAATCTAAAGATCAAGGAATATGGCGGCTCAATCTAAAGATCATAGAGGAGGGCGGCTCAATCTAAAGATCAAAGAGGAGGGCGGCTCAATCTAAAGATCAAAGAGGAGGGCGGCTCAATCTAAAGACCAAAGAGAAGGGCGGCTCAATCTAAAGATCAAAGAGAGGAGAGCGGCTCAATCTAAAGATCAAAGAGAGGAGAGCAGCTCAATCTAAAGATCAAAGAGAGGAGAGCAGCTCAATCTAAAGATCAAAGAGAGGAGAGCGGCTCAATCTAAAGATCAAAGAGGAGGGCGGCTCAATCTAAAGATCAAAGAGAGAAGGACGGCTCAATTTAAAGGTCAAAGAGAAGGGCGGCTCAATCTAAGGATTAAAGAGGAGGGCAGCTCAATCTAAAGATCAAAGAGAGAAGGACGGCTCAATTTAAAGGTCAAAGAGAAGGGCGGCTCAATCTAAGGATTAAAGAGGAGGGCAGCTCAATCTAAAGATCAAGGAATATGGCGGCTCAATCTAAAGATCAAAGAGAAGGGCGGCTCAATCTAAAGATTAACGAGGGCGGCTCAGTATAACGATCAAAAAGGAAAGGCGGCTCAATCTAAAGATCAAAGACAAGGGAGCGGCTCAATTTAAAGATCAAAGAGAGGAGATCGGCTCAATTTAAATATCAAAGAGAGGAGAGCGGCTCAATCTAAAGTTTAAAGAGAAGGGCGGCTCAATCTAAAGTTTAAAGAGAAGGGCGGCTTGAGAATCAAAGAGGAGGGTGCCCAGTATGCTGTAACCAACTGTTGCGATCATTAAGGGGTCTTTGGATTAAATAACACTGTAAAGAATCATTTTTTCTTAAAGTGGAAAATCATAAAATTATGGATTCATAACTGTACAACAAAAATAGAACCAACTTGCTGACAAATTAGTCACACGATCTAAATCGAACATCTTTCATAGGCTTTAGCTTTATAGAAGAAAATCTAGGCAGTCACGAAGAAGAAGAAGAAGATTGCTTCTAGCTACTAGAAGATAACAACTCGGAACGCATAGCGGCACGGGAGGACAGCTAGGAGGAGGGGAAAAAGACACGCGAATCAGGATTTGCGACTATGCAAATTAGAGAGAAAGTGAGAGACTGCTGGCCAGGCTATTATTCGTCTGAGCGCTGGAAAGCAGAGCGAGAGATAGACGGGAAGACATTGGGCAAGGATTTTGTTCATCCCCTTTGGCTGCGCCCCCTGTGTCGAAGCAGCCGAGCGCTCAATGCTTTATAGGCAGCGCTAATGCCATTAGATTCGTATGAGCAGGCTTATATATAGAGCGGAGGTAGGGGCACTGCTGCATAGATGCATAGCTAGATGGATCTAGCTAAACCAAGCCGAAATCGAATGGGAAAACAGGCTTAAGTTGGGAAAAAGGATTCGTTGTGACATCTGACTGAACTGTCGCCTCCAGTCGGTCCGCTTTCTCGCAGTGGAGGCGACCATACCAACCTGGTATGGCAAATGGACCAAACTTCCCCCAACCAAGGGACCTGCTTTGTCGCTTTTCTTCGTCGTTTTTTCTGTCGGCGAGTCACCCAAGCCGGCATGGCTGGCTCGCCTGCTTCTCTGTGCCGGCGACATTGAGCGCAACCCGGGTCCGTCGACCAGCAAGTACTACTGCTCGGTTTGTAACGCCCGCATCAACGCTAACTGCGCCTCTGTCCGCTGTAACTCCTGCTATAATTGGATCCACTGCCGTCCCAGAGGTTCCAACTGCTCCTCCATCCACACTAATCAGTGGAATAACAACTACACGGGACCTTGTTGCTCTAGCTCAACAGCCCGTAGCCACTGTAATCCGCTACCTCAGTCTGACAAGAGCAGCAACAGCAGCAGCAGCAGCAGCAGCAGCAGCAGCAGCAACGACTGCAATAGCAGCATACATAATAACGAGAGTACTAACAGCCGTCACTCTGACACTGATCCAGCCCTTGACAACACGTCCTACAACAACCTCAACAACGCCAGCTACGGCATCGCTAAGGCCAACAATAACAGCGGTCATCTCACTATTGCCCAATGGAATGCGAATGGCATCTCCAACAAAATCAAAGAATTAGAATTCTTCTGTCACGAACATCAGCCCCACGTCATTGCTATCCAGGAATCCAAGCTTACCAGCAAATCGCGTGACCCGGTTATCCCTGGCTTCGCCTGCCTCCGCGCCGACCGCACCCGGTCAAAGGGGGGCGGCCTTCTGCTTTTTATCCGTGAGAACATCGGTTTCTCGCCTATCAACACCCCTAACCTCGGGGACCGACACAGCGAAATCCAAGGCGTCGACATCACTTGGGGATCACCGGCGACCAAAATTCGCCTGTACAACACCTATCTACCTCCGGTCAGCAGCTGCGATGCTGGCTACACGCCGGACATCAATGGTTTGCTCGACGACATCCCCACGATCATCTGTGGAGACTGGAACGCCCACCACCAGGCCTGGGAATCAGCCTTAGAGCCGACGAACCGTGGCGATGCCCTTGCTAGCCAAGTCGAGCAAGCCCCGTTCGATTTCCTCTCCACGCCGGCGCAATCAAGAAATCCTCCTACTGGATCGAGCTCCACTCCGGATGTCACCGCAGTTCACCAATCGCTCCTGCTTAATGCTGAATGCAATATCATTCAAGCCCTGTCGAGCGATCACCTGCCTATCATGATCTCGGTCTGCCTATCCAACCCAGCCATGGCTGCGGCGCGTAGATGTTTCATCAATTTCAGACGCGCCAATTGGGTCCTCTTCAACAATACGCTCGAGGACTCCCTGACCAACTTTAACTGCGAGGACACGGTCCATAAAACTGAGCTCAGTTTCCGCAACTTGGTCCTTAAAGCCATGAAAGCTGCCATCCCGGAGGGTCGATTCAAGCAACAAGAACCGGCTCCCTGCCCTGCTGAGATCCGCCACCTGATTGCTGAGCGCGACACCAGACGCGCCGCCGACCTTGCAGACCCTCAGATCAAGGAACTTCAAGCCGAAATCGACTCCATTATTGAGCAAGAAAAAAGAGAACGCTGGCACGAATTCCTGGCTGACAACGGCGATCGCCCTGCCCCTACTGCTAAGCTTTGGTCAACGATCAGAAACCTCTCTGGGAGACCCAGTCCTTCCAAGAACGTTGCCATCAAATTCAACGGAAAACCGTCCAGCTCGGACTCCGAAGCCGCGAATATGCTGAATCAGCAGTTTACGCGCCCGCGTCCGCACACTACCAACCCGCAGATGCGCATCATTCGTCGTCACACCGCCGCACTCCCGCGTGAAGGCCCTGGCGCACTCTCCTTCAACATCCTAGACCTGGAAAAGGCCATCAAACAGTCCAAACCATCCAAAGCTATTGGCCCCGACGGCCTCTGTCCGCTCGTCGTCAAACACTTCGGTGTCAAGGCCAAAGCCATTCTTCTGAGCCTCTTCAACCGCTCCATCCTACGCAACGAAATCCCAGCGGTGTGGAAGAAATCTTTGATCTGCCCACTCCTGAAAGACGGTAAGCCGCAGGACGAAGGATCCTCCTACAGGCCGATCTCCTTCCTGTCCCCGCTGGCCAAAATTCTGGAAAAGCTGCTGCTCCCCACCCTGGTCCAGCACCTTAATCTACCGTCCTGGCAACATGGTTTCCGCGCCCACCATTCTACTTCGACTGCCCTCTGCTCGCTGGTTGACCAAATCAGCGCCGGCTTCTGCCAAGCTAAACCGCCGGCCAGAACCGGTGTCGCAGCGGTCGACCTGAAAGCTGCCTTCGATACCGTGGACCACTGTGACCTAATCGCCGATCTACAGACAACCGCCCTCCCGAATATCGTTATCGCATGGACCGCCAATTATCTGCTCGGCCGGCAAGCTCGCACCATCCTGCGCGACTCCAAATCTAAATGGCGCCAAGTTCGGATGGGTGTCCCTCAGGGTAGTGCCATCAGCCCTCTGCTGTTTGCCTTCTACCTCAAGGATGCTCCCGTACCCTCCGGCCCCGACACGTCGCTCACTGGTTACGCTGATGATCTGACTGCCGCCGCTTCATCGCCCAGCTGCCATACCATCGAGGTGCGTCTCAACGACTACCTTGCTGTGCTAGCCCCTTACCTCGAAGCGCGGAAACTACAGATCTCTACATCTAAATGCACGGTTTCGCTATTCTCTCCGGACCAACGCGAATATGGTAGACACCTTCAAGTCCGCATCAACGGCTCCGTGCTACCACAGGCGCTGCATCCCAAGATCCTCGGAGTCACGTTTGACCCCAAGCTGTCGTTTACTCAGCATGTGAAACTCCTCTCCGAAAAAGTTCGCAAGCGCAATTCCGTTCTCCGCTGTCTCGCTGGCTCCAACTGGGGCTGCAGCAAAGAGACCTTACTTACGACCTACAAAGCCATCGGTCGCAGCCTACTTGATTACGCCACCCCAGTCTGGGGACCTATCATCTCGCCGACATCCTGGTCTACTCTCCAGACTGTTCAAAACGCTGCGATCCGCTGTATCACTGGCTGCACCGCGCTGACGTCGATGGACGACCTACACTGTGAAGCTCGTCTCCTGCCAGTCAGACAGCACAGCCGCCTGCTCGCTCTGCACTTCCTGCTGCGCTCTCGCCGCCCCGAACATCCGTGCCACCATCTCGCCAGCAAACCTGCGCCTCGCCGCCTGATGAAGCCATCGATCTTCTCGGCTCACTATTTTCACCAGGACTGGCTGCCGGTCCACGCTCCGCCGGTCCTCGACGCCGGTGAGTGGGACCTGGCCCGCAAGGCGCAGCACTCCTTACTTGTCGAGGAGACGCTTACCCATCTCCGTCCTAACCGCGTGATCGGGATCCGCCCAGATATCCATCATTCTGAAAAGGCGTTGCCCCGCCGTATGCGCTGCACGCTCGCCCAGCTCCGCTCCGGCTTCTGCCCGCTCCTGCGCAGCTACCAGGCGCGTATCAACCCGGGCACTTCCGCGGCCTGCCCGGATTGCGGGGCCGAGCCCCACGACAGCGCTCACCTGTTTGCCTGCGCGACGAACCCGACAGAACTCACGACCTCTGACCTCTGGACGGCTCCCGTCAGAGCGGCTCGTCATCTGTCAGCGACCTTTCAGGCCCTTGCAGAGGGTTAATAACAACAACAACAACTGAACTGTCTGACTGGCTGACTAAATGGTGCAGCTGATGAGTGAATCACATGCCATGAGCATGAGAACCTTCGAAGATCTGAGGAGAATGAAATCCCCGATATGAGGATCTGAGGGGATGTAAATTCCACATCTGAGGATCTAAGGGTTCCTGATCTCACATCTGAAAGAAATCCCACAAAAAATCCCACATCTGAGGATCTGAAGGGGATGAAAATCCCACATCTGAGGATCTGAGGGGATGGAAATCCACCATATGAGGATATGAGGGGATGAAAATCCCACATTTAAGGATCTGACAGGATTAAAATCCCACATCTGAGGATCTGATGGGATGGAAATCCCACATCTGAGGATCTGACATGACTAAAATCCCACATCTGAGGATCTGAGGGGATGGAAATCCCACATCTGAGGATCTGAGGGGATCGAAATCCCACATCTAAGGATATGAGGGGATCAAAATCCCTAATCTGAATCTGGAGGGGAATAAGATTTAACATTTGAGGATCTGAGGTAATGAGATCCCAATCTGAGGATCTGTGGGCATTGAAATCCCCAATCTAAACCTGAGGATCTGAAGAGGAATTAGATTTCGAATTTGAGGATTTGAGGGGCATATAATCTCAAATCAGGTGATCTGAGGCAATTTCTTTCTTCAATCTGAAGAAGACCTGAGGTGGTTGGAATCCCCAACATGAGGATGTGCGGATTTTAATCTGGAGATTAAATAGGATAAAAATCCTAAGGATCTAAGGATTTAAAAATGCAATGTAAATTCAATCTAAGGAATGCAGGCATGAGGTGTTAACCAATATAGAATTACCCGATAAATAAATATCGCATCAAACAGACTCACCAAGTATTCGAAAACTGCGATAAAGCAGCGAGTGCCTCTGTTTCGAATGCATTTATTTAGATAAACGCGCCGAAGACTTTAACGATTATTAAGGCTCCTATATGTGAGCATTTGTCAATCTTTGCAAATATTAAGCCAACCCTGAAACGATCTGGCCTATCTGGAACGCAATCCAGTGTTCCACTCCTACAAGCCTGTTAAAACCCATGGATGAGGGGTAGCTGGACGTGGGAAGAGAAAAGGTGAAGAGAGTCATTTTGACTGGACCAATCGAATTGGATAGGAGATGAACACACAAATTTGAATGGCGTTTCTCATGGTGCCAGTCCATTGGCTGGTGATATTTTTTCGTAAATGTGGAATCCCAATATGAGGATCTGAAAGTATGGAGATCCTAAAATGAGGATAAAAGTATCGAGATCCCAACATGAGCATGTAAAAGCAATTGAAGATCTCAATCTAAGGAGTTAGAAGGATGAAGATCCCAATTTGAGTATAAGGAAGTATTTGGATCCCAATTTGAGGATCTGGAAGTATGGAGATCCCAATATGAGGGTCTGAAAGCATGGAGACCCAAATATGAGGATCTGGAAGCATGGAGATCCCAATATGAGGGTCTTTAAGTATGGAGATCGCAAGTTGAGGCTCTGGAAGTATGGAGATCTCGATCTAAGGATCTAGAAGTAGGAAGATCCCGAATATGAGAATCAGGAAGAGTGAAGATCCCAATATGAGGATCTGGAAGTATGGAGATCGCAATTTAAGGATCTGGAAGTATGGAGATCCTCTATAAGGATCTGGAGGAATGGAGATTTCAATTTAAGGATCTGGAAGTATGGAAATCCCAATTTGAGGATCAGAAAGTATGGAGTTCCCCAAATGAGGACCTGGAGGTATGGAGAACCCGATCTAAGGATTTAGAAGTAGGAAGATCCCGAATTTTAGGATCAGGAAGTGTGGAGATCCCATTCTGAGAAACTAAAAGTGCGGAGATCCCACGGAGGATTTCAATGTTCATTTTTCCAGCGTTAATCAGTTTATTTGATATTCAGACTCGATAACCAATAAGTCCTGCATTCGAATCTCTGAATACTGGAGCTCATGCGATCGTGAATCTGAGCATTTCCCAGTGGCGAAATCCTGAACTAAATCCGATTGGATTAGGAAATCCCAAATCTGAGGAACGGTGCTTAGAAAGGACTTGAAGCCTCATAGCCAGATGATCGCATGACACAAATAGCCCTGGAACAAACAAGAGCTCCAGGCATTATCCTGGGATTTAGCACAGCAAACTAAGACATTTCCGAAGCAGCAAGGCAAAGCTAGGCAACTAATTAGCAAGAAAAAGAAGGCAGGTGCAAAACAAAGCCATATCCGTTAATCAATTTTGTGACTGATCTGAAAAGAAGGGGCTTCCGTTGATGAAGCAGCAAGCTTTATGTGCGCGGGAAATTGAAAAGATTACCTGGAAAAACTGCCCAGGCACTAAAAAGAGTAAATATACTTTTTTATAAAGCTTGTATATGGGAAAATTTATATACTAAAATAAATGCAAACATTTGTCGCTTGGATTTATCAGCGATCAAACATCAGATTTAATTTGTCGATAAACAGTGCTTGTAATTGACTATCCAGTTAGAAAGAATCTTGATGATTAAATTGACTTAGATTTATTGATAGCCATGGCACGTGACTCATAGCGCGATCTCAAGTGCCCAATCTTTTGACTCCGACGAACCGGCACTGAGATTTTTTAATTTCCATAAAATCCTGCTGTTCTGTCGGACTGCCTGTCTGTCTGTCTGTCCGTCTGTCTGTCTGTCTGTCTGTCTGTCCGTCTGTCTGTCTGTCAGATAGATCTGTCTGTCTGTCCGTCTGTCTGTCTGTCTGTCTGTCCGTCTGTTTGTCTGTCTGTCTGTCTGTCTGTCTGTCTGTCCGTCTGTCCGTCTGTTTGTCTCTGTCTGTCTGTCTGTCTGTCTGTCTGTCTGTCTGTTTGTCTGTCTGTCTGTTTGTCTGTCTGTCTGTCCGTCTGTCTGTCTGTCTGCCTGTCTGTCCGTCTGTCTGTCTGTCTGTCTGTCTGTCTGTCTGCCTGTCTGTCGGTCGGTCTGTCTGTCTGCCTGTCTGTCTGCCTGTCTGTCTGTCCGTCTGTCTGTCTGTCTGTCTGTCTGTCAGCATATTTTTGTCTGTCAATAAGTCTGTCTCTGTCTGAAAGCAAATTAGATTTACTTAGGAAATAATTATAAAAGAATAAAAAGCAGTTTAACAAAATACGGCAATAAGTTTTAATGAAGCTAAAGACCAGAACAAGTCGGCACAAAGTCATAGTGAATGTAATCAGCGTATTATGACTGACCATGAGCACAATTTTTAATTTATTGTGAGCTAATAAAATCCAGCAAATTTGAAGCATTAAAAATTGCAGATTAACTTTTCAAAGACAAGCCAATTTTACTAGCCATAATAACAAAAATATTACAGGCATACTGAGAAAAGGTTTTTCCAATAAAATTACTTTCAGGCCTTTTTTATTACTGACTTCAAAGCAAGAGTATACGGTACGAAAAGTGAATAAACAAGAGAAAAAAGTTGCAGTTCCTTAAATTAAAACCTCAAGGATATTAGCTACTCAATACAAAATCGTTGGGTTGGACTGCAACGCCTTTAAATAAACAAACAGATTCGCGTTAACAAAATGTGAAAGATTAGGTTGGAACTGATAGGGATTTAGATCCCGGATAAATATGATAATGCTTAAAGGATGCATCTAGTTAAAGATAGATATTCTTGTACTAACAAAACACTAGGATAGCAAGTCACGGATTAGAAATGTCTCATTTAGAATCCCTATCAGGATGTTATTTCTTCGAAAACCCAATCAGAATGTATGTATGTATGTATCATTAAAATGTACTAAAATCCCATTTAGAATTTACTAACAACCTATTTAGGATTGCACTAAAATCCCATTATGGATGTACTGAAATACCGTTGAGGATGCACTAAAGTCATTTTCAGGATGTAATAAAATCCTATTCAGGATGTAATTAAATCCAATCCAGGATTTACCAATATCCCATTGAGGATGCACTACAATCCCATTCAGGGTGCACTACAATCCCATTCAGGGTGCACTACAATCCCATTCAGGGTGCACTACAATCCCATTCAGGGTGCACTACAATCCGATTCAGGATGCACTACAATCCCATTCAGGGTGCACTACAATCCCATTCAGGGTGCACTACAATCCCATTCAGGGTGCACTACAATCCCATTCAGGGTGCACTACAATCCGATTCAGGATGCACTACAATCCCATTCAGGGTGCACTACAATCTCATTCAGGGTGCACTACAATCTCATTCAGGGTGCACTACAATCCCATTCAGGGTGCACTACAATCCCATTCAGGGTGCACTACAATCCGATTCAGGATGCATTGAAATCCCATTCAGTATGTACTAAAATCCCAGTCAGAATTTATTAATATTTAACAAAGGATGCACAAAAATCCCATTGAGGATGTACTAAAATCCCATTCTAGCTGCACTAAAATTCCCTTTTAGACGCACAAAATTTAGCTAAGAATATCTTAAACTTGCTCAATATACGAGTAAATTAGAAATGAATAATCCGATTCAAGATTAAAAAAAAAATCGCATCCTCAAAGCTTATCCTTGAACAAATCCAGCAGTGTTCCAGTTGGATGACGTAATCCTCCCGACTCGCCGCGGCTGTTTCTTGGTTGCTTAGCAACAACGTCGGACGCAGTTCTGTCGTCGTTAAGCCTCCGTTTCAAGGCCTCCGTCGGATTCGAATCCTCGGAGTCGCTATCGCTAGTCGAACTTGACGATTCGCTCTGACTATCCGCAGTCTCCTCGTCCTCCTCTTCATCATCGGTGATCTCCAGCATCATGTTGTCCTCCACAGCAGCCGCAGCAGCAACCGGCGGCCGCCGCCTACGAGAAGCGTCGGAGCCGCCGACTCCATCAACATTCTTGTCGTCATTATCGTCAAAATCGTCATCGTCCTCATCATCTTCGTCGGGATCGTCGAGGCTGCCGTCTTCGGCGTCGTCGTCCAGACCTCCTCGACCGTCGCTGGACAGGTAGAGCGGCGTGTCGCCGTCAACGCGAGTGAAAGCCGTGACCAGGGCGGCGTCGTTGTCGTAGACCTTGGCCAGCATGCTGGCACGCAGGGATGGCGAATAGCGCTGTTCAATAACCTGCTGATGAAACTGCAGCACCGGGAAGCTCGCCTGATTCTGCTGCAACGCATTCTTGGCCGCGTTCATCTGGGCGAGTTTCATCGATTTGCCCGAACCTTCGCCTAGTTTAACGTTGCGAAAATAGACCGAGATGCGGAAGCAACGATTGTTGCTGCTGCCTGTGCAGCTGTCCAGCACGTAGCGAGCCAGCTCCGGCTTGCTGTCCCGATCCCGGAGGGTCAGGCAGCACTGCTGCAACTTCGACTTGGGATCGTTCCACTCCTGGGTGAGAATGAACTCCACCAGACGGGGAAAGAAACAAACTTGACAGAGTCGTTCTACCCACGTTAGATCTTTGTCAACAAAGACTGCGCCAACAAAGGCTTCTAATACGTCGGCAAAGATTTTGGAATCGGTGTCGGCTGACAATGCGGCCGACGGGGCGGCGGGCGCGTCTTCGATGATGAACTGGGTGAGGCCGAGGTCGCGGCAGACCTGGCCCTGGGTGTACTTGTTGGCCATGGTATTCCGTAATATGGACAGGTGGCCCTCGTGGTGATAGGGAAAGTGCTTGAACAGGTAGTCGGTGGTGACGAATTTGAGGAGGGTGTCGCCCAGGTGCTCCAGGCGCTGATTGTTGCCGCTGGAATAAAGATTTATGGAAAAGGTCTTTGTAGCTAAATTTTAAACTAGCTGAGGCGATTCTTGAATTGTTATGGCGATTCTAAACTAGCTGAGGCGATTCTAAAACGGGTGAGGCGATTCTAAACTAGCTGAGGCGATTCTAAAATTGGTGAGGCGATTCTAAAATGGGTGAGGCGATTCTAAAACGGGTGAGGCGATTCTAAAATGGGTGAGGCGATTCTAAAACGGGTGAGGCGATTCTAAAACGGGTGAGGCGATTCTAAAACGGGTGAGGCGATTCTAAAATGGGTGAGGCGATTCTAAAACGGGTGAGGCGATTCTAAAACGGGTGAGGCGATTCTAAACTAGCTGAGGCGATTCTAAAACGGGTGAGGCGATTCTAAACTAGCTGAGGCGATTCTAAAATTGGTGAGGCGATTCTAAAATGGGTGAGGCGATTCTAAAACGGGTGAGGCGATTCTAAAACGGGTGAGGCGATTCTAAAATGGGTGAGGCGATTCTAAAATGGGTGAGGCGATTCTAAAACGGGTGAGGCGATTCTAAAACGGGTGAGGCGATTCTAAAACGGGTGAGGCGATTCTAAAATGGGTGAGGCGATTCTAAAACGGTTGAGGCGATTCTAAAACGGGTGAGGCGATTCTAAAACGGGTGAGGCGATTCTAAAATGGGTGAGGCGATTCTAAAACGGGTGAGGCGATTCTAAAACGGGTGAGGCGATTCTAAACTAGCTGAGGCGATTCTAAAATAGCTGAGGCGATTCTAAAATAGCTGAGGTGATTCTAAAATAGCTGAGGCGATTCTAAAATAGCTGAGGCATTTCTAAACTAGCTGGAGCGATTCTAAATAGCTGAGGTGATTCTAAACTGGTTGAGGCGATTCTAAAATGGCTGGGGTGATTCTCAAATAGCTGAGGCGATTCTAAAGTTAAGGCGCCTCCTAAGTAGCTAAAAATTATTACTACTGACTACAACAAATGTCAGAAAAATACCGCCTTTATGTACAAAACATTCAAACCCTATAGACAAGAATTAACACAATATTTCTGCCTTGCAGTGCAGCTGGCAGACAGACAGTCAGACGCAACCTGTCAGTCAGCACCCAGCAACCAGAAAAAATCAATAAACAAAAATGCCATTGACGTACGCAAAAAGTCTTAGAAACTCGGCTACACAGATGGATCTCTAAGATTAGTTACCTATAGACACATAGCATGCATGAAGCAATGTCCATCAACTTGACTGACTGACTGACAGGTGCATACAATTGATAAGTTGCCCCCCTGGTTTGATAGGGCGAAGGCAGAACGATAAGGGATGCAAACGTAGGGAAAAAATCCCAGTTTGGGATATCTACTAACGGTTTAAAAATCGAGAGCCTTTCTAAGAAACTTCTAAACGTAGAAGTACAAAAAAATCGACGTATTAATAAAAAATTAAAAATAATAATAATAAATCAAACTTACAGAGTCAGCTGATTATACCGCCTCGTGTAGGACAGACTCTGGGCTAACAACCTAATGTGCCGGAATTCCATTCCAATACGACGCTCCAGACGGGTCAGTTTCTAAGAAACAAAAAGTTTTTATTGTTTGTGAGAGCGTGCTTAGCGACTGCACTTAGTGATAAAATGGATTAGTTTTTAGTGGCCAAGTTATCAAATCATTTAAAATCGATCCTGATGATTCTAGGAAGAGTGACACAATCATTCTAGGAAGAGTGGCACGATGATTCTAGGAAGAGTGACACGATGATTCTAGGATGAGTGACACGATGATTCTAGGAAGAATGAAGTGATGATTCTAGAAAGAGTGACAAAGGGGTTATTATAACGTAATGAAAATGTGCCTACTGCATTGCCATAAGTCTGGGATTACAATTGTAGCTGTTAAAAGAAACAAACAGCTTCAGAATCTATTTACCCTAGCAAGATTAAATTTTTTATGACACCCGTATATGAGGATCGATTATTAAGCCATATAAGCCCCATTCAAGTCAGCAGCTAAGACAGACAGTTAATGAGGATTAAAGGGGGACACACGGGAACAGGATAAAAGGTTTTACAGCTTTTTACGGCTTCGAGGCTTGTAAAACTGGAGGGGAATAGCTTTATTAACGATTAGTCTTTTAGCTAGTTAAGCACTCGTTAGGACACTTATAGTAAAGAATATGCCTTTATATTATATTCCCATAAAGTGACAAAGCAATTTGTAGTCTGTTTTAACTACAAAGCAACCCGGCTATTACAGAAAAACTTCATAATTAACGGGCCTGCGTAAATTTGCGGTGTTAAGAAAAGTACAGACAGACAGACAGAGCTTTGTTGATCGATAAGCTTATAAAATAAATGAAAATACTATAGTCAGTCAGTCAGTCAGTCAGTCAGTGAGTCAGTCAGTCAGTGAGTCAGTCAGTCAGTCAGTCAGTCAGTCAGTCAGTCAGTCAGTCAGTGAGTCAGTCAGTCAGTCAGTCAGTCAGTCAGTCAGTGAGTCAGTCAGTCAGTCAGTCAGTCAGTCAGTCAGTCAGTCAGTCAGTCAGTCAGTCAGTCAGTCAGTCAGTCAGTCAGTCAGTCAGTCAGTCAGTCAGTCAGTCAGTCAGTCAGTCAGTCAGTCAGTCAGCTCAAGATGCATGCGCATATCCAGTTTAGGTAAAAAAAACCTGAGCTGATGAGCTGGGACACTCATGTTAGCGCTCAGGCAGGCTTGGGTAAAAGACAGCTACTTAGGCTAAAAGACAGGTCTAATAAACTTCTTGCCACACTGAACTGAGCCCGTCTCCTTGTGCGAACGCCAATTTTTCTCGCGGCGATTCCCTCAACGCATTTCCAGCTCCCTATCCAGAGAGGCATCCCCCCAATCAATACTTGACTAACCCACCAACGGCAACTGCGAGAGCATGACGAAACATAAATTGAAATATTGGGATTTGATTTGGCGTGGGTTGTTGAGACTAGCGGATAAATCAGATTACGGTTTTATCCAATTCGTAAGGGGAAAATCAAATCTACTGGTAGAAGGGTCATACTTAAGGCGTTCCTGCGGTACACGGACCTACACGAGATACGAGCGTATTTTACGGCATACTTTTTTTTCAAGGTGGAACTGAACTTTCTGGCTTCTGTTACGAGTCCGTGTCCAAGTTTCGGTCATTGTCGAAAATTTTTTTGGATTGTACGTCTATCGGTCTATCAATCAGATAGTTTCTATTAGTCTGTCCGATTGCTTATCTATATGCCTGCCTGTCCCTGTCTGTCTGTCTTTCTGTCTGCCAGCCTGTTTGCTTGCCTATCTGTCCATCTGTCTATCTGACTGTCTGTCTGCCTCTCTGTCTTTCTGTGTGTCTGTCTGTCTGTCTGTGTGTCTGTCTATCTGTCTGTCTATCTGTCTGTCTGTCTGTCTATCTGTCTGTCTGTCTGTCTGTCTGTCTGGCCGTCTGTCTGTCTGTCTGTCTGTCTGTCTGTCTGTCTGTCTGTCTGTCTGGCCGACTGTCTGTCTGTTTGTCTGTCTGTCTGTCTGTTTATGAGTCTGTCGACAAAATGTCTTATACTCGTATTAGCACTTCTCTGTGTGAAATCTCTATTAAAAGGTGCAAGGGCAGACACAAACCCACAATGAACTGCACAGAACTTTCTGTCCGTCTGCAGTAGTAGAAAAGCAAAAAGAGACTGTTCTTTAATACTAAGCCTTAAAAGGCAGTCGTGCGGGAATTCCACTAACAGACAGACGCAAAAGAAGAAAAATACAAAATCAGAAACATAAGAACAGGAAAAAATGACCCAAAGGAAAATGTGTAGCCAAACTAAGGATAAACCCTTCGCCTTGAAAGTAGAGAGGAAAAAATAGATGGATAAAGTTGTATAGACAGTCCACCGAACAATATCCCAAGGGAATTAACGTCTCCAGTGGGCTTAGCTAAGAAAAGAAAAACCCGCATCACTAGAAAGGACAGTGGATGGATTCGGAGTAGCGGAACTAACTAGCCTTGATGGAAATATGATGAAAAAAATGTCTTGACATAATAAATTTTCACATTGCTTCTTTGTGTAAATTATTAGTGATTGCAAATAGGCAAAATTTGTTCGGATTTTTAATTTATTGCGATTTCCATCGAAATAGATTTCAATACATGGGTAATTTTTCAGTGTGGCCTTTCTGAAACTAAGTAGTCATTGAAAACAGAAATAAAACATTACAGACAGATATAACAGATAGGTACAGATCCAGACAGTATTACAGAAACAGAAACAGGCAAATTAACAGTCACTGCAATAGTCAGAGTTAAAGGCATATGAAGGACTTCAAGACACTGATATAGAAAGCATAACAGACACAGACAGAGTTACAGAAACTGATACAGACAGCTTTACAGACACTGATACAGATAGCATAGCAAACACAGACAGAGTTACAGACACTGATACAGACAGCTTTACAGACACTGATACAGATAGCATAGCAGACACAGACAGAGTTACAGACACTGATATAGACAGCATTACAGACACTGATACAGATAGCATAACAGACAGAGATAGAGTTACAGACACTCATAAAGACAGCATTACAGATACTGATACAGACAGCGTTACAGACACCCACAGAGTTACAGACACTGATAAAGACAGCATTACAGACACTGATACAGATAGTATAGCAGACACAGACAGAGTTACAGACACTGATACAGACAGCATTATAGACACTGATACAGATAGCATAGCAGACACAGACAGAGTTACAGACACTGATACAGACAGCATTACAGACACTGATAAAGACAGCATTACAGACACTGATACAGATAGCATAACACACAGAGACAGAGTTACAGACACTCATAAAGACAGCATTACAGATACTGATACAGACAGTGTTACAGACACCCACAGAGTTACAGACACTGATAAAGACAGTATTACAGACAGCCATATCTACAGGCACTAAAACGTACAGGCTATATTACAGTACTGTATTGATGAGGAAAGCTAATGACAGAGAAATCAGGCAGCAACACAGTGACAGGGGGAGAAGCAGCTTTAACGAGCCGCAGATTCCGAGCAGCGGCAACTCTTAAGTGCCCACTCGCGCTCCACTACACGCTCCCAAGCAAAGTTGATCCCATTACCAATCAAGATTTTTGGGGCTGTCATGAATCTATCTAGCTAAGTAATCTATGCAATGCTCTCTCTCGCAGGCTAAATTGATGGCTAAAAGTGATCGCACTAACGAGTGACTAGGAATTTTTCTATAAAAAATAAACGGTCGGAGATTCTCTAGGCCAGCTAAAGGTTTTTTGTAGGTAACTTTTCGCTATTTTGGATCAACAGATCTTGTTTTAATATAAGAAAGGGATAGGAACTTTATTGGAAAATCAAAACATTTAGCACGCAATTTACTCAGATATATTATAATGACTTATAAACATTATAGACATTATTGGAGACAGAGACAGCTAATTGTTACAGAGGCAGATTACAGAAGCAGACAAAATTACAGACAAACAGATAGCTTTACAGACAAAATATACAACATTACAGACAGAAATAGACAAAACATATATATTAGTGACACACAAACAGACAAGAACAGACAACATTACAGATAAAAAGAGACAAGATTACAGACACAAAAACAGACAATCTTACAGACACAAAAACAGACAATCTTACAGACACAAAAACAGACAACAATGGAGAGATAGATACAGACAAAATTAGACACAGAAACAGACATTGCAGGCAAACAAACAGGCACAATTACAAGCACGATAAAATACAGAATTACAGACAAAATAACAGATCATATTACAGACACAAAATCATAGAGCATTACAGACACCCGTTGATACACTGTCACGAAAACAGACTAAAATACAGGGCTCCAGAATTTGATAGCAAAACAGTAGACAGACTCCCAAAAAGACGTACAAGAACAAAAGTAACGTAAAATGTATTAACTAAACCTCGAAATTTCTGGGGACAAGAATCACTAAGGTGCATCCAGGTAATTAAGGGCTATTAAACTCACCGAATAGTAAATTGAAAATCCGGAATAATCAAAATAATTAATCTGTTTTTTCAACAAACTATTGGCAGGGGCAAAAAAATTAATAGCTAGATAAAAAAACATGCTGATTAAACCATATCCGCATCTATCGGTCACAACAGCCAAGCCACCGGGCGCAATTACTTTCCAATTATTTATTAAGCGCAGATAATGTGGCAAAGGGCATGTCGTAACGGATGAGCGGAAGGGGTCTTCGACAAAGTGTTTGAAAGTTGCATTAACACAGGAGGGGGTGATCGGACGCATCGAAATATGCAGTTTCTAACTGCTTTTAATAGGGACAATTTAGTGTCACTTAAATTATTAAAATCACACTCGTCTGTTGCTTAAAGTATCGCTAAAAGTAACGCTAAAATATCGTTAATATCTCACTATTTAATCACTAAAATAACCGCTAAAAGCAACGCTAACCCTTTGTGAAAACTACACTCGTCTATGCCTAAAGTATCGCTTAAATTAACGCTAAAATATCGTTAAAATCTCACTCGTCCGTTGCTTAAAGTATCGCTTAAAATGTCGAATTTCTGTATCTGTAATAAAAACTGTCCATTTTGTGACTGTATTGCTCTCTGTTTGTCTGTAAATTTGTCTGTTTTCGTGCCTCAAAGTTTAATATGTTTTTTTCTCTTCAAAATCACAGTCGTATGTTGCTCGGTCGCAGTTTTATTATCAAAATCTTAATAAGACAGGTTAAACTACTATCAGTAGCAATAAGCGCAATCGCCACCAACCTTAAGCTTCGGATGCTGCCGAATAAGATGCCGATCACCGTCGGGATATTCCAGCTGAATAGGATGCGGCGGCGGGGTGCACCACACGCGCAGACAGGCGGGATCGCTGCCCCACATAACGTCGGCAAAGATTCTATTAGCCAATGCTAGACCGCCGTCAAGATAAACGGCCGCCATAAACGCTTCGAAAGCATCCGAATAAGCGTGCATAAACGTGGAATCCAGATAGAAGTCCATGCCGTGAGCGTACTGCAGATAGCAATGCAGTCCAAGACGCCTGGCCAACAAGGCCAGATGAGCGTTCATCACCAGCGACTGTCTGAACGCGTCCAAGTGACCTTCAGAAACGTCCGGCAAAATGTAGAACAAATGCGTGGTGACGATCAATTCGACAACAGCGTCGCCAAGGTATTCTAAACGATCATTGCCAAATATTGGCGATTTCTTCTCCAAGATGCTGGGCAGCATTGACATCACATTGACAGTGTAGGCTAGGCCGTGCTTTCGAGTTGCTTGACGAATCTCGCGAACTTCGCCGTATTCTAATAGACGGGGACCGCAGTTCAACATGCTGTTGAGCACGTGATCCGAGTTTAGACCCAACGTTGATCTTATAGACGACGGATGAGTCATAGCCTGATGGAACAAAGACTTATCCTTAAACACATAGCCTATTCGATTCTCCAAAGCTGAAATGCTTCTGTGAAGCCGGCAAAACGACAGGAAATGCGGAAGCAGCAAGGCGAACTGGGTCACATCCGGTCGCAGTCCAGTTCGTCGAAAACCTTCGGCGCTCATTTCAACTGTCACTTCCCGACGTTTATCCGGGGCCTCTTCAACGATTCGCATTTTTTCGCGCAAATGTTGCAATTTTTCTCGCTGCTCGGCTCCCACTCTGGGATTAAATACGATCATGTATTGTTCGCGGAAATAGGATTTTAATGCTCGGCGATAAGTGTTCTCGGCTTGCCAACCGAATTTCAGCGGCACCTGAGTGATGTGTACAACGTAAGGATAGGCTGGCTTTTTATCGTCGTCTCTTGTATCGGTTGCCATAGCAACTGCGGAGCAACGATCAACTTGATCAACTCGAATAGTTGACGGCTTCTTGCCCGGATACGTCACTAACTGACCGCGCCACTGATCTATGAAATTGCGCCACTCCTCTTTAGACATTCGAAGTACGCTATCAAGACAGTCGGGTTCAATCAGCAAGCCGCTGTTGTCTAGCAGGTGTTGAAGAATAGCCCAGGCGGGCAGCAGTTCCAATGAGCCGTCGTGACCGCGTCTAGAGAATCGCGGATATAAATGAAAACAACGACACGAGGTGTCCTCATTAGCGCCCGATGGATAGACAGTCTCGTCGAGTAATTCCAATAATTCGTACATGATAAAGTCGCTAAGCAGATCCAACGTGCGGACAGTGAAGTTTGGCGGTACTGGCTCGCTAATCAAATGCACTTTGTAGAAAATGTTGTAGCGATGAAACTTGCAAGGTGGCAAGTCGTCAAGTTTATAGTGACTTAATAATCCGAAACCGTCGAATTCGTACTTTAAATTCTTGTACATAATGGTTGACGGTTGCTTAGCGGAATAATTAGTGTTTGGTAGGACGCAGATTCGATAATGATACAATCGATCTGGGTTGTTCGTGTTCGGATTGCACTTTGGGATGGCTGTTTCACCTTCGTATTTGCAGTGCGACGGGCCAACCTGAATTGACAGATTTATTGCTGATTTAAATGAAAGCTTTCCATCATAATAATGTTGCAATAGTCTGTAGGAAAGAGAATAAGTTAAAAGAGGATTTAAGCGAAGAAGATCTATAGGAAAGGGATCTGAGGGTGAAGAGGGTGTAAAAGAAGGGGATCTGAGGGTGAAAAGGATCTATAAGAAGGGGATCTGGTGGTGAAGAGGATCTAAAAGGGGATCTGAGGGTGAAGAGGATCTAAAGAAGGGGATCTGAGGTAGTAGAGGATCTAAAGAAGGGGATCTGAGGTAGTAGAGGATCTAAAGAAGGGGATCTGAGGTAGTAGAGGATCTAAAGAAGGGGATCTGAGGTAGTAGAGGATCTAAAGAAGGGGATCTGAGGTAGTAGAGGATCTAAAGAAGGGGATCTGAGGTAGTAGAGGATCTAAAAGAAGGGGATCTGAGGTAGTAGAGGATCTAAAGAAGGGGATCTGAGGGCGAAGAGGATCTAAAAGAAGGGAAACTGAGGTAGTAGAGGATCTAAAGAAGGGGATCTGTTGGTGAAGAGGATCTAAAAGAAGGGGATCTGATGGTGAAGAGGATCTAAAAGAATCGGAACTGAGGGTTTAGAGGATCTTAAGGAAGGGGATCTGAGGGTGAAGAGGATATGAGCGAAGAGGATTTTCACGAAGGAGATCTGAGGGAAAAGATAATAAGCGAGGGGATCTTAGGGAAGAGGATCTAAAACTAGGGAATCTGAAGGAAGTGGGTTAGCCTCAACTAAAGGATCTGAGGGAAGAATATCTAAGCAACGGGAGCTTAAGAAATTGAAGAGGATTTCAGCCCATGAAAAAAAGATCTAAATCCGCCGAAGCGAACCAACCTGATACTCCGGCTTGCAGTAGCACCTCGGTCCGTCATTCAATTCCCCAGGTTCATTGTACCACAGATGAGGATTTAATTTCTGCGGATGTCGCATCTTGTGTTCAACCTCTTTCTGCTGGCAGAGCGTTCGAATAGTGATTTTATTAACAGCCGTCTCCATCTCTAGACGCTGAGCTTCGGACATGCCGTCAACATTCAGACCAGACAGTCGGTCAACCCTACCCTTGGCCTTCAGATCGTCGTACTGCTTCTTAGCCCGATGACGCTGACGGACTAATTTGAATCGAGCCTGCTGCTGACGGACAGCTTCGGACTCGACGATTTCACCATCAGATAGAGACGAGTCCGACTCAATATTGTCTTGAGCGTCGAACTGTCCGTCTTGTCCGACCGTTTCAGCTTCCCTAGCTTCGTCAGCGGCGGAGAAATTTCTAACTAGCGGACGCCAACGAGGTTGACCTTCCAGAGCGCGTTCTCGACGCTTCATAATTTGTTCAATAAATTCGTCTTCTAAATCGGTTAGAGATTGCTTAGCAACTAACAGATTGTTGTTGTCAATGCTGGCGTAGCGATGGTCAATAGGACCGGAAATGACGCGAGCTTCCGGTTGAGGAACAGCCAGTTCCGGATTAGAGCGCTCTCGCTCTTCAGCTAGCTCTTTTTTGACGTTGGGATCAGCTAGATAGGGATTGCGAAAAGGATTCGGCCGATTGGGATGCTTCGATCTTGACGAACCGGCCAAGGACGATGAAGAACTTTCAAGAGCGGCAGTAGCAGAAGCAGCTGCAGCAGCGGCACCACCAGTTCCAACAGTAGAAGAAACTGACCCTAAACTCGACGAAGTATTAAAACCGTACTTGGCCTCGAATTCGGCCGCACTCCAGTTGAAACTAGCTCGCGGTTTCAACCCCATCAACGGCACGGGACCGTTTGGCAATGCACCCGGTGTACCTGACGAATCCGGTGGCGGAGGCGGCGGAGGTGGAGGCGGCGGGGGCGGAGGCGGTGGCGGAGGCACAGAGAATGTCAAGCCAGAAGCCGACGGCATGAAAGGCACAAACGATGGAGCAGTTGTACCCGACGTTGTACACATCGGAGGCGGAGGCTGGCGAGCATTCCAGCACATTGCAGCCAACTGCTGCTGAGGATTTTGCATGCTTTGCAAAGAATGATAGACCGCGGACAGCTCGTTGAGCATGTGAGTCATCATGCTCGGCAGCTGAGGCATATTGTTGATGGTTGAGTGTTGCTCTGTTTGCTGCTGGGGCTGTTGTTGTTGTTGTTGTTGTTGTTGTTGTTGAGCCTGAGCGGAGGCCCAAGCGGCCCAAGCAGCCGCCGAAGGATCGGGCACGCCGCCTCCCGCGCCGTTCATTGCTGCTGCTGAAATTTCGTTGATTTAAATTCGATAAAAAATTAACGAAAGTAACGAATAAAGTAACGACTAAAGCGTTAAATATTTTTATTATAAACCTTATTCTTTTTCAAATTACTGCTACTACTGTGTATAAGCGTTAAAACAAGGAAATAAACAAGATTAATTTTAATACAATCGCCAAACATACGGCAAGCTCAAGGATGGTGTGATAGTATTCGTATGTTATTAGTACAATGCCAATAGATGCTATGCCTATAGATATAAATTAAATATAGATATCGGCATGTATAATGCATTTAATTATAAATAGATTTACTGTCCTGCAGTAGTTTTACAGTGCGCAACCAATTAAACATATGAATGTAGAAAAGTTTACTACTTATATCAGTAGGCTAAAAATCGTATAAATAAATTTACACAAAAATTATTGAACCATATAAAGACAGCACACTAAAAAATAAAGGCAAACAAACAAAAAAACGACAGCTCACACATTTTGGTCCACAAATACCAAAAAATATTTGTTTAATTATATCAAAAAGAACGGACGGATATCCTACTGAGCTACTGTAAGTAATAGAAAAAACTTGGCCCAATGATTTTTCATTGTTAAAAATTAAAACAGCTTGGAATCGGTAGAATTAAACCGGGGTTCAAAATAAAATATAATTATAAGCTTAGCGATTTCATATCCTTGTTGTTGATTAGAACAAAAACGCACAGCGTGGACGGTTCTATGCGAATAAAAATGTTTTTTTTAAAGTAAAACGAATGAATGTAGAACCAATGCAATGGCTGCATGCAATGCAGGATGTTTTGTTTTTTTATTAATAGTGAAATATTATTTTTAAAGATGATTATATTGATATGTAATTTTACAAAATGAAATTTTCGAAAGAAAAGAGAGCATAAAGATACGAACCGGGGAGAAATGAAATTTAGAGAGTAGAGACACGGAGTGAGATGAGAGACATAGAAAATAGACACTGAGTGAGATGAGAGACATAGAGAATAGACACGGACTGAGATGAGAGACATAGAGAATAGACACTGAGTGAGATGAGAGACATAGAGAATAGACACGGACTGAGATGAGAGACATAGAGAATAGACACGGACTGAGATGAGAGACATAGAGAATAGACACTGAGTGAGATGAGGGACATAGATAATAGACACAGAGTGAGATGAGAGACATAGAGAATAGACATGGGGTGAGATGAGAGACATAGAGAATAGACACGGAGTGAGATGAGAGACATAGAGAATAGACACGGACTGAGATAAGAGACATAGAGAATAGACAGAGTGAGATGAGAGACATAGAGAATAGACACTGAGTGAGATGAGGGACATAGATAATAGACACAGAGTGAGATGAGAGACATAGAGAATAGACATGGGGTGAGATGAGAGACATAGAGAATAGACACGGAGTGAGATGAGAGACATAGAGAATAGACACGGACTGAGATAAGAGACATAGAGAATAGACACAGAGTGAGATGAGAGACATAGAGAATAGACACGGAGTGAGATGAGAGACATAGAGAATAGACACGGGCTGAGATAAGAGACATAGAGAATAGACAGAGTGAGATGAGAGACATAGAGAATAGACACTGAGTGAGATGAGGGACATAGATAATAGACACAGAGTGAGATGAGAGACATAGAGAATAGACATGGGGTGAGATGAGAGACATAGAGAATAGACACGGAGTGAGATGAGAGACATAGAGAATAGACACGGACTGAGATAAGAGACATAGAGAATAGACACAGAGTGAGATGAGAGACATAGAGAATAGACACAGAGTGAGATGAGAGACATAGAGAATAGACATGGGGTGAGATGAGAGATATAGAGAATAGACATGGAGTGAGATGAGAGACATAGAGAATAGACATGGAGTGAGATGAGAGACATAGAGAATAGACACGGACTGAGATGAGAGACATAGAGTAGAGACACGGAGTGAGATGAGAGACATAAAGAAGAGACACAGAGTGAGATGAGAGACATATAGAAGAGACACTGAGTGAGATGAGAGACATAGAATAGACACTGAGATGAGAGACATAGAGAATAGACACGGACTGAGATGAGAGACAGAGAATAGACACGGACTGAGATGAGAGACAGAGAATAGACACGGACTGAGATGAGAGACAAGTCAATAAGTTGATAGACAGGTCAGCCTCCCAGCAACATCATCGCGTGTCACTCATCCCCCCTAGCAGCCCTGGCCACAGCGGCCACAAGTTCCGCAGAGAAATCACCGCCAGAGCAGCCAAACGACGGTTCCAGAGGCAGACGCGGCTCTGAAAGCAGCCAGAAGCTTCCAGCAGAAGCAGACGAATCAAAGCCGTCCAGATCGAGACACGGTCGACGACAAGCGCTAGCCAAGAATCGTCGAACAGCCGACGGATCTCGCAGAGCGGCCTCGGTGACGCCGGCACGACGAGCCAATTCTGACCAGAGTCGGCCTGGAAGACAACCCGAGCTGAGTGCGGATTTCAATCGGCTGGCGTCGAGTCGGGCAGCCGGTTCGCCCCAAAGTTCGGTCAATAATGTTTTAAGATTCGAATCGCACTTGGACGGTATCTCCAAGGTAGCACCCGACTTTTTAGCCGTTATAATCGAATAGGCTGTTTGACCCGAGTAAGGCTGCTGGCCAGTCAGCATCTCCCATAGCAACACGCCGGCGCTGTACAGATCGGCAGGCGGGCCGAACTCGGCGGCAGTCAGCAGCTCCGGCGCCATCCAGGCCAGATGGGCCCAGGCAGCAGAGGCGTTGCCAGCTTCCCGTGCTAGCTGGCCAGCTTGATGACGCAGTTTTGATAAACCGAGATCCGCTATCTGGTTTTGGTGTTGTTTGTTAGCTACGGTTCGAGATAATCCGATTACTATATTAATTCGTTGTACATTATGAAGTTCAAAAGGAAGGTCGGGGGTTCGAGTCCAAAAGTCTAGTAGACCATTTAAATGGTATTAATCTAATTCTTCCCAACCCGACCTCAATTACGCCAGCTCACACTGGTACCCGATCTCGTGCCTTCCTTAAGGGCACGCACAAATTGTCGCCTAGAGTTGGGGCTAGAACTCCCGATCTTTAGGCTAAAAACTAGGGCTACAACAACTCCTCTAGATTGCAGTTTAAGGGGAAGCAGAAAGATATGAAAAAACCCTTAATTGAAAGGTCCCAATGTGAAGGGTCACAATAAAAAGGGTACTTTGAAGGGCCACGAATGTGAATGGTCAAATATGAAGGGTCATAAATTTGAAGGGTCACGAACGTGAAGGGTCACATATTAAAGGTCAGAAAATGTGAAGGGTAACACATGAAGGGTCACAAGTTTGAAGGGTCACGAATGTGAGGGGTCACAAGTTTGAAGGGTCACGAATGGAAGGGTCATATGTGACAAATGAAGGGTCAGCAAATGTGAAGGGTCACAAATTTGAAGGGTCACATGAAGGGTCGCAAAATAGGTCACGAATGTGAGGGGTCACAAATGTGAAGGGTCACATATGAAGGGTCCCAAATGTGAAGAGCAAATGTGAAGGGTCACAAACGTAAAGGGTCACAATGAATAGTCACAGCTTACATTACAATAATGTAATAAACTCACCTGTCCCCTCAGTCGGCTATCCAATAGAACATTCCTACTGCACAGTCGCATGTGCAGCAGCGGCGGACGTTGGGAATGCAGAAACTCCAAGGCCTCGGCTAAATCCTGACCCAAGCAGTAAAAAAAAGCGTGGTCGACCTGGCCACCGGAGTGCAAATAGTCGGACAGACTCTTTTTGACGGCTAGTTCGCAGAATAACAAAGGAAACCGACCGCGCAGACAATAGCCGAACAGTTTAGTTAGTCTTGGATGCCGAAGACTGCACAGAAAATTTGCCTCAGCGGCTAGGTAGGACCGATCCTCGTCTGAGGTCAATTTTAATTTTAAACGTTTCACGGCGACAGCCTCGCCGTCGAGGCGACCGCGGTGAACGGCCGTCAGGGTGCCTTCGCCGATGATTTCTTTTTCGTTGAATTTGTAGGAGCCGGCTGAGACTGTCCAGCTAGTGCGGCGCTGCTGGTTTTGTCCTGATGCCGCATCCAGGGATGAACTGAGGGTGCGGATTCAAAATGATATTTATTGTAGAAAGATTGAGGTTATGGGAGTAACTCAGAAGTTAATTAAGACAGAGGACCTCACTCAGACATTCATGGAGATAGAGGACCTCACTCAGACATTCATAGGGACAGAGGACCAGGCTCAGACTCTCTAGTGGACAGTAAACCTTACTCAGAAAGCCTAAGTTATGAGAGGCTTCGCTTAGAGGATCACTTAGTGAACTTCCTGGCCCAATAAAATGTTTAGAGGATTGCACTTTACCACGAGCTATTCAGAATGGCTTATCACAATTTAATCATGCAGCTAATGCCACGTACAATTTTGCACTGGGCTGCTCAAAACCAACGGCCTTAGCAGTGACAGATTGTGACACACGAACTTCCTCTTTCTGCGGCGGAGACTGTTGCTTCTGTTGCTGCTGCTGCTGCTGCTGCTGCTGCTGCGGCTTCTGTTGGTGCTGCTGCTGTCGATGAGAAGCCACGCGACTCTGCAACTCGCGAAGCTGTTTTTGAAATGTCTCAACAGAGTCCAACAACGAATTCGGATTTATACTAGCTGGCGCAGTCAAGGAACCACTAGCAGTTTTAGCGGAACTAGTTTGACCCGTATTATCGTTAAGTAATTCGCTAATTTTTCGTTCAATTTCGCTAATCTCGCTGCGAAACGCTGACATTGACGTGTCCTCGTCTGGTTTGCTTAATTTATTGATCGGTGCTAAACTGCTACTAACAGTAGCTGATGAAGAAGACGCTTTGTGAACAGTGGACACCGGTTTATTGTTGTGATCTTTTCGCGGCGTACGAGGCGTTGGAGCCGAGCTGGGCGGATTCGGACGGCGATGCCGAAGGATATCGTCGCGGCGCTGACGCCATTCGTTGTGCTGCCGACGCTCTTCGAGCAGTTGTTGTTTCTCGCGAAGTTCTTTCTGTTTGACCTTCTGGGCCGCTTTGGCTATGTCGCGTTCTGCTTGGGACACCAACTGCTTGTTGTTTAACGGCTGGGCGGGGCACAAGGACGTCGGAGAAGTGGCCGGTTTAGACCCAGATTTAGAAGTCTTTGACGATGCTGAAGGTGGCTGCTGTTGCTGCTGCTGCTGCGATTGCTTTTGCTGTTTTTGCTGCTTCAAATCGAGTCTACCCCTAGCACCGCCTGGTATCCAAGGTCGAGGGGACGCAACTGCTTGCTGTTGTTGCTTCTGTTGTTGTTGTTGTTGTTGTTGCTTTAACTGTTTCTGCTTCTGTTGGCGTTCAACAACCCGAGCCATGTGCAAGTGCAGAGGCGGCACGCCGTCTGGCCTTCGACTCGAGCTTGGCAATCGTTGATGCGGCGCAGAAGCTGGACGCTTTCGATTCCGATTATTACTACTCAACTCCCGTATCGAATGCAACATTTTAGTCAACGGTCCAATAGCTGTAATACCCAGCTTACGGAGTTGAGCTTCCGTATTCAATAACAACAGACTTTCCATGTCGATTTCGTGACGCTCAAACAGGGCAGCGTATTTGTCGGGATTTCGCAAATTCAAATTATTCAACCAGCTGCGCACTTCCGGGTCCAATTGACGCGCGGAAACAATTGACGAATCGAAAGCCTCGGAAGGTTTCTTTTGAGAATGGCTAGTTGCTAACTCTGATGGACGCTTCTGATCTTTAGGCTTCTCGCGAGCCGATTCAACAGCATTGGCTGAAGTTGGACGACAAGTAAGAGCATCTGATACCATGGTTTTTATGTTCTCCATGTACTTGTTGATCAGGTACTGCGGTTGTTGCTGCTGTTTTTGTGAACCGGAAGCAATTCGAGCCGTACCGGAAGTTGACGCAAGAGCAACCGAAGCGGAAGTCACTGTTGGAGCAGTAGATCGTTCAGGTAATACCGGTGTTACTGAATCATTTCCATCTTCTAGACTGTTGAACTTTGCCTGACTCAAATAACGCTTGGTCTCTTCTGAAAGATAATCGTAAACGGATATCTGCTGCTTCTGCTGAGGCGGCAGCGGCGGCGGTGGCGGAGGCGGAGGAGCGGAAGCAAATCGGGAAGATTCGTAAGCACCGTAAGAAGAAGTTGTCGCTCCGACCCCAATAGACAGTGGCTGCAAAGCGCCTTCATCAGTAGTACTCCTAAGATTGTACTTGTCTAGCAGACGCTTTAAACTTTCGTCGGCGGCCGCATCATCACCAGCCGCTTTGGCACCATCTAGTCGATAATCTTCATCGTTAGCGTCAGATTTTGACAAGTCCGACACATCCGAAGCGCTATTTGATCGATAATCTAGTCGATATTGGTTGCCATGGTTACCGTTTCGTGGTTCGTCAAATTCTACGCTGGAAGATTCTGGATCTTCCTCATCATGATTGGGACCGTTTCGATTTGGGGTTTTGTAAGATAGCATTGCTGAAGCCGGTGCGACTGGAGCAGCTGGCGATTGGTTTGATGGTTGCCTTGGCGACGGCAGATGAAGCTCGGCAGTTGGATCTTCACGAGCGTAGGCGTCTGGATAATCTTCCATACGGGTGTAATTGAGGAATTGGGGCCTGGAATAGGAAGTTTGCAAGGTCTTTTGAATTATTTTGAGGAATGCTTTGCAAAAGCTAAGCGCTTCTGCTGCTTCTGCTAACAACTATTTTAGTAGCAAATTTTAATACGTAATAATTTAAAAGATAAATTTTAACAAGTTTGCGGCTGCATTATTCGAGATATGTTCCTTTATGGGATGAATTTAGTTTATTTCTAGCTCATGGGATAATTATGGGGTATTCGCTGCTTTATGGGATAATTATGGAAGATTCGTTGCTTAATAGGATAATTATGGGGGACTTTTTGCTTCATGGGATAATGATTGGGGATCTGTTCCTTCATGGGATAATTATTGGGGATCTGTTGCTTCATGGGATAATTATGGGAGATTTGTTGCTTAATGAGATGATTATAGGGGATCTTTTGCTTCATTCGATAACTATGGGAGATTTGTTACTTAATGAGATGATTATACGGGATCTTTTGCTTCATTCGATAACTATGGGAGATTTGTAGCTTCATGGGATAATTACGGGAGATTCGTTCATTTAAAGTATAATTACGGGAGATTTATTGCTTCATGGAATAATTGTGGAATATTTGTAGCTTCATGGGACAATAATGGGAGAATTATTGCTTCATGGGATAATTATGGGATATTTATTGCTTCATGGGATAATTATGGGATATTTATTGCTTTATGAAATAATTGTGGGATCTTTGTTGCTTCATGGAATAATTATGGGATATTTTTTGCTTCATGAAATAATTATGGGATATTTGTTTCTTCATGGGACAATTATGGTAGATTCGTTCCTTCATGGTATGAATTATCGGGGATTGGTTGCTTTACTTAATAGATATCTGTTTTACTTGCTGCTCAATCTAATTACTATATGATATTTGTAAGTCTAATGGAATAATTATATGATATTTTTAGGTTCATCTGGTAGTCAAGGAGTGTTTTCTTTATGGACTTAAATCTACGAGCGTAATCACGGTAAAAGAAAAAAATACAAACAGCAACAAAAACAAAGCGAAAAAAACTGAAAGACACGGTTTTGGTTTTCTCAAAAACAATAGCTAAAGCGAAAAAATTGTAAGTCAGAACTGACAAGACAAATTTACTAATTCAGTTACACACAAGCTTAAAATGGTTAATCGGCATTCCAACTAGTGACGCATCTCTTAGGCAGATATCCCGAATCGCTATAGGATCTCAGGCAGACATCCCCGTCCGGGAATATACTCAACCAAGTAATTGAACAATGATCCAAGGAAAATCTTAGCCAAGCTTCCGGCGGAAATTGCAATGCCCGACAAATAAAATAACGAATTATATTGGCATGGCAAACGATCACTTCAAGTTTGGCATCGTCTGTAGAATTCAATTGATAATCCTCGGATTTGCTGGGGGCTCGATGGATGTGACGACGAAAAGCAGCTTCGGCGAGGGCGGAACCTTCGTGATAGCGGTACTCGGGCCGCTCGCTTGTCATTGGCGGCTCGGGTGGACAGGGACAACCAATCTCCCGGAGTATGGGATCTTCGCGACGTTTGCCATTCAGATGGGGCAGGTGACGCATTGCCAGTTCGGCTGTTTCCACGGCTCTGGTCGAATTTGACGATGTTAAACTGGCAATGCCGTGGACGGAATGCAACTGGGCTAACCGGATGCCGAGTAGATCCGCCTGGTGATGGGAAGTGGAATTTTTGTGTGGGTTGGTAGCCTAGCAACCTGAGGATCTGTAATAGTGGTAGCCTAGCAACCTGAGGATCTGAAAGGCTAGTAGCCTAGCAACATGAGGATCTGTAAGAGTTGTAGTCTAGCAACATGAGGATCTGTAAGAGTGGTAGCCTAGCAACCTGAGGATCTGAAAGAATAGTAGCCTAGCAACCTGAGGATCTGTAATAGTGGTAGCCTAGCAACCTGAGGATCTGAAAGAATAGTAGCCTAGCAACCTGAGGATCTGTAATAGTGGTAGCCTAGCAACCTGAGGATCTGAAAGGATAGTAGCCTAGCAACCTGAGTATCTGTAATAGTGGTAGCCTAGCAACCTGAGGATCTGAAAGGCTAGTAGCCTAGCAACATGAGGATCTGTAAGAGTTGTAGTCTAGCAACCTGAGGATCTGTAAGAGTGGTAGCCTAGCAACCTGAGGATCTGAAAGGATAGTAGCCTAGCAACCTGAGGATCTGTAATAGTGGTAGCCTAGCAACCTGAGGATCTGAAAGGATAGTAGCCTAGCAACCTGAGTATCTGTAATAGTGGTAGCCTAGCAACCTGAGGATCTGAAAGGCTAGTAGCCTAGCAACATGAGGATCTGTAAGAGTTGTAGTCTAGCAACCTGAGGATCTGTAAGAGTGGTAGCCTAGCAACCTGAGGATCTGAAAGGATAGTAGCCTAGCAACCTGAGGATCTGTAATAGTGGTAGCCTAGCAACATGAGGATCTGTAAGAGTTGTAGTCTAGCAACCTGAGGATGTGAAAGGCTAGTAGCCTAGCAACATGAGGATCTGTAAGAGTTGTAGTCTAGCAACCTGAGGATCTGTAAGAGTTGTAGTCTAGCAACCTGAGGATCTGTAAGAGTTGTAGTCTAGCAACCTGAGGATCTGTAAGAGTGGTAGCCTAGCAACCTGAGGATCTGTAATAGTGGTAGCCTAGCAACCTGAGGATCTGTAATAGTGGTAGCCTAGCAACCTGAGGATCTGTAATAGTGGTAGCCTAGCAACCTGAGGATCTGTAATAGTGGTAGTCTAGCAACCTGAGGATCTGTAATAGTGGTAGCCTAGCAACCTGAGGATCTGTAATAGTGGTAGCCTAGCAACTTGAGGATGTGAAAGGCTAGTAGCCTAGCAACTTAAGGATGTGAAAGGCTAGTAGCCTAGCAACATGAGGATCTGTAAGAGTTGTAGTCTAGCAACATGAGGATCTGTAAGAGTTGTAGTCTAGCAACCTGAGGATCTGTAAGAGTGGTAGCCTAGCAACCTGAGGATCTGAAAGGATAGTAGCCTAGCAACCTGAGGATCTGTAATAGTGGTAGCCTAGCAACATGAGGATCTGTAAGAGTTGTAGTCTAGCAACCTGAGGATCTGTAAGAGTTGTAGTCTAGCAACCTGAGGACCTGTAAGAGTTGTAGTCTAGCAACATGAGGATCTGTAAGAGTGGTAGCCTAGCAACCTGAGGATCTGTAATAGTGGTAGCCTAGCAACCTGAGGATCTGTAATAGTGGTAGCCTAGCAACTTGAGGATGTGAAAGGCTAGTAGCCTAGCAACTTGAGGATGTGAAAGGCTAGTAGCCTAGCAACCTGACAATCAGTTAGGATGGTAGCTCACCTGCTCCCGACCCAAATCGTCCAGATGACTGCTAGACAAGCTGTACCTGCCGTGCCTAACCAGTACAATATGCCTAACCCGGTTGCCAGCCCGACCAGCCATGGCATCCCAGTTGCTGTTCCATTTGGCGCCGCTAGCCGGCACGGGATCGCAGCA
Source organism: Macrostomum cliftonense (assembly GCA_950096795.1). NCBI lineage: Eukaryota > Metazoa > Platyhelminthes > Macrostomidae > Macrostomum > Macrostomum cliftonense. Next base: position 1,725,435 of record CATNEM010000104.1, on the reverse strand, counting down.
GCGCAGATTGGCGCGAATCGATTTGGGAGAAGCGTCAACACTGGGCACCGGGCGAATGTAAATTGGAGCTTCGGTGGCAGACTGAGCAGCTGATTCGGCTGCCACAGCAACAGCAGCAGCGCCGGCTCGTCCCTGGCCGCTAGGATAGGCCTCGGACAGAAGAGAATACGAGGCGGCGGCGGCAGCGGCGGCTGCGCACGGCAGGCCGACTCGACGAAGTAGGCGGGTCCACTGAAAGGCAGTCAGTTTGAGGAGGGGAGTTAAAGTAGGAGCGCAGAATACAAATTTACAGGGGCGAAATGACAATGCAGATAGTGGGACTAACTAAATTGATCTTGTTGATAAGATCAAGACAGGCAGGCAGACAGATAGACAGACAGACAGACAGACAGACAGACAGGCAGACAGACAGACAGACAGACAGACAGGCAGACAGACAGATAGACAGACAGGCAGACAGACAGGCAGAAAGACAGGCAGGCAGACAGACAGACAGACAGGCAGACAGACAGATAGACAGACAGACAGACAGACAGGCAGACAGACAGGCAGACAGTCAGACAGACAGACAGACAGGCAGACAGACAGACAGAAAGACACACAGACAAACAGACAGACAGACAGACAGTCACACAGACAGACAGACAGACAGACAGACAGACAGACAGACAGACAGACAGACAGACAGACAGACAGGCAGACAGACAGATAGACACACAGACAGACAGACAGAAAGACACACAGACAAACAAACAGACAGACAGACAGACAGTCACACAGACAGACAGACAGACAGACAGACAGAAAGAAAGACAGACAGACAGACAGACAGGCAGACAGACAGGCAGACAGTCAGACAGACAGACAGACAGAAAGGCAGACAGACAGACTGGAAACCATGTGTGCTTAAAAGGCGGGAATTTAATCACACTGAGGTGTGAAGTAAGGACGAATCCTAACGTTAAACAGACAGAATGAATGCACAAAATTGACGCAAACGAAATGTCAAATTATAAAAGCTTGAGTTAAAAACATTGAGTGCATGAAATAATTCAATAAGCGCTAATATGCAATGTTTATTATTTATCATATTGTCTTAATATTAATAGCAACTCGCTACGTAAGCAAGATTTTAGATTAGTAAAGTAGAAGTTTTGTCCAACAATGACAGCCAAACAAGAGTGTTAACTGAAAATTTTGTGTCTTGCAAAAGCAACGCAATAATAATAAATGAATTTGTCTTTTGAATATTATTAGTTTAAGAAAAATGAAAATAAAAAATTATGAACGGATCGGATGAAAACGTCTATTTTACTATCGTGCAAGGTGAATTAATAAATTCATTTGTTGGAAGAATAGTCATTATTTCCTACTACAAGTAATCAACTACTCAGTTTAATTTTTTTAATTACTTACGATACATAAACAATTTTATTTAGAGATCAGAAACTGTTCCAAAGAACACAAAAAATACATAATAAGGAATGCCAATTTTTCCTATAAGCAACAGAACCCACAACAGTTTCATTTATTACATACGTTAGAGAAACGACAAAATCACAGGTATAATTATAATAAAATATACCAACTCATTTTAGCCTAATATAGAAAAGGTTAATAAAAATGTAGATTTAACACGCATTCAAAATATGAATTAGACAATAAGCAAAAAGTTAGTCAATATAATAATATTAATAAGCAGTTATTGTATACTCTTTCAATTACTTAAAAACATCAGTACAATTTACAATCAGATAGCTAATAATCGCCTTAGCTATCTAATAATCGCCTTAGCTATCTAATAATCGCCTTAGCTATCTAATAATCGCCTTAGCTATCTAATAATCGCCTTAGCTATCTAATAATCGCCTTAGCTATCTAATAATCGCCTTAGCTATCTAATAATCGCCTTAGCTATCTAATAATCGCCTTAGCTATCTAATAATCGCCTTAGCTATCTAATTATCGCCCTGGCTATCCAATAATCGCCTTAGCTATCTAATTATCGCCCTGGCTATCTAATAATCGCTTTAGCTATCTAATTATCGCCCTGGCTATCCAATAATCGCCTTAGCTAATTAAAAACCGCCTTATCGATTTGATAATTGCTTAGAATATATTATAAAAGCTGAAAAGTTACTTAAAACATCCAATCAGACACAAGAGCCTAAGATACTTTTAAGTTGCCACCATAACTTAAGAATTATCTAAACCACTTAAGATCATAAAGATGTTTTTAAAGTATCCCAGTTTAATCTAAACTAAAACGCAAAAATACAAATAATTTAGTGGGTTTCTATAAAAAATAACTGAGATAAATTATGAGCGCATATTATTTAGACCGAAAATAGCATCATAGCAAACATAGAAATCGATTAAAAAAAGTACAAGGATTAAGATTTGCATGCAAGGTGTAAAGACAATCGAAACAAGGATATCAATTTGAAAATAACTTACACTAACTAGATGATAGCTAGTCAATTAAATCACTTCCTATTCCCATGCTTTCTATCGTCTTTTCGTCGGAAAAACAAGACAAGATCGCCGCCACTTTTCCAATAGAAATGCTTGGCCGTACGCAGATCCATATTGGGATCGAGTACAGTGTCGTTAATAAGGATCTCTACCAGTTCTTCAGCTGGTTTCTGTTGCTGCTGATCGCCGGTAGGATCTGACGATGCTGCTTGCTGCGCTTGTTGTTGCTGCTGCTGCTGCTGCTGTTGTTGATGGTGATGTGGCAGAGGCTGGGGCGGTACCGCACCCGGTGGCAGACTCTCAGTTCGCCACATCTCTACAACATGTTCGGCTACTTTACGAATCTGCAGCATATCGTTAGCGCTTAAACGATCTTTGCGCAAACTTTTCACCGTCGAAGCTGGATAAGGATTCAAATAGAAGGAGATTTTAATGTATTTGGGCAGATTCTTTTCAATAAGTATGTCCGTTATCCAGGCGGGCACGGTTTCGTTCAGGATGGCGTTTTCCGATTCGCCGCCGCTATCTCGGACTAACAAACGAAACAAAGTACGTCCAGTAGATTCGCTCAATACAACCGGGGTATGTTGCGGCACCGAAAAGTACATATTAGCTCTAGTAAAGCCGCCGTCCTCTTTGCGAACTCGAGTTGGCGGCCAGTGCTCGAACAGTGCCTGCAGCACTAGTCCGCCGTAGTTAATTTTCGAATCTGGCTGGGCTACACCGACAACAGCTTGCGGCTCTCTAGGCAAATTATCAACAGCAATGCCGGAGTCTCTTTGACTGACCCAGGCGCTGAAACAGTCCTGCTCTTCGAGGTGAATCATTGGGAGGCCGGTTTTCAAATCCACGGAAAACCAACTGGGAACGTAGACTCGTTTAGCGGACATGTCAGCGGCTCGTTGATCGAAGCTACCAGGCGGAAGGTCTTGCACTTTTCTAACTAGTACAACGTCGTAGAGTGCGACGCAATCGTTAGAATCTTTTGTTAATAAGTAGCGCTTATCGTTGCTAATATGGTATTGACGAATACAACTGCCGCCAGTGATGCAAAAATTTGGCTCCGGCGACAGAGCCGGTTGCTGTGGCGGCGGAGGCGGAGGCGGCGGCGGCAGCAGCGACGGCGGCGTTTTATCGCCATCCGGAGAGGCGGCAGCTGATGCTGAAGCGGACGCGGATGCGGAACCTGACGCTGAAGAATTGGTTAGATCGGAGAAAGCATTGGCAACTCCGGTTGCAGCCCCAGACGCATTATTAGTGGCGGATGTCACTGTAGAATGCTGATTCTGCCTGGCAACTGAGTACTGATGATGATGCTGAAATGGCAGCGAAGGCAAAGGCCAGCGCTTTACATTGGTATTAGTTGTTGATATCCACAGATGCGGCTGTTGAGTCTCTTCAACTAACAGCACTTTTAACACTGGACACTCTTCCTGACAGATCAATCTGCAAGGCTGTTGATTGTCAACCAGATCCCAAGCCAGAACTTGGGCATCTTTGCCCGAAGAATACAACGTATTGAAAGCTTCGTTAGCTTGCAAGGTCCAAACGCCTGCAGTGTGGCCCACAAAGGTCCAAATACAGCGCTGCTCCCCTACTGACCACAGTTTGATGGTGCCGTCTGAAGAGCCGCTCAAGATTTTACTACCATCGTTGCTAATAGCAATGGCTCGAACATTGTCTGTGTGACCGCGTAGTTTGCACTGTTTCTGACAGGATCTTGGATCCCATATTCGTAGTAAATTTTCTGTACTACCGGATACAATCATAGTGGCGCTATGATTCATTGCCAGACTATAAATGCTATCTTTGTTGCCGGCTAAACTACTAGTAGTAACAGTGTTATTACTAGCCGTCAATGCTGTTAAAACGTTCACATCCCAGATGTAGATTGCTTTGTCAAGTCCGGCTGAAGCGACTAACTCTTTGTGCTTAGCGTAGGCTAAAGCCCTAACGTAGTCTTTGTGAGTGCGCAAAGTGGACATGCAGAAACCTCTGGAACTGTTCCAAACTTTTACTGTGGTGTCAGACGAACAACTAATCAGATTTTTTCTACTACAACATAGAACGATATCGTTGACCCAATCGGTGTGATGCTCCATGGATTGCAAATAAGGCTCCTCGTGATTATTAGTGTTATAAATTCTAATAATACTGTCGCGACCGGCCGTGAACAATCGATTTTGCACCGGATCAAATTGCAAGGAATTAACGCCAAATCTATTGTGCTTTTCAACTTCGTCGCGTATTACGTAACTAACTTGGACTCGTTTGCGTCCGAGGGTGCCGACTCCGCCGACTCCGCCACCAACGCCGCCAACGCCGCCGCTTCCAACGACACCCATACCGACGCCGCCGGCACCAAGTCCCATGCCCTGTCTATAGTGATTCATTGAAGGCAGAGCCATTGGCAAAAAAATTGCTTTTATTTAGCTAACTAATCAATGGTTGTTTCCGTTTTTTTCTTCCAATCGACAGATCCACAGAATGGCAAATTCGTTCTGTTGTTGGAAATTTCAAAGACGCTACATGGCACGAAGGTTGTCTGAAATTTGACAGAGGGTTTTTTTCATATTTTTGACGTGAGTAAACGTAGAAAGGTCTTAATTAAATGTACTTTTAAGAGCACGAATAAGATTAACGATTTTAACTTAGTGTAAAACTATTCTGAAAAAACGTACCACTAACGCCTCTTAGATAACTAAAGAATCGCCTCCAAGATACCAATAGAATCGCCTCAAAGAAACCCAAAGAATCGCCTTTAGGATACCTAAAGAATCGCCTCTAAGATACCCAAAGAATCGCCTCTAAGATACCTAAAGAATCGCCTCTAAGATACCTATTGAATCGCATCTTATATATCTAAAGAATTGCCTCTAAGATACCTAAAGAATCACCTCTAAGATATCTAAATCTAGGATACCTAAAGAATCGCCTCTAAGATACCTAAAGAATCGCCTCTAAGATACCTAAATATTCGCCTCTAAGATACCCAAAGAACCATCTTTAGGATACCTAAAGAATCGCCTCTAAGATACCTAAATATTCGCCTCTAAGATACCCAAAGAACCGCCTCTAAGATACCTAAAGAATCGCCTTTAGGATACCTAAAGAATCGCCTCTAAGATACCTATTGAATCGCATCTTATATATCTAAAGAATCGCCTCTAAGATACCTATTGAATCGCATCTTATATATCTAAAGAATCGCCTCTAAGATACCTAAAGAATCACCTCTAAATATCTAAATCTAGGATACCTAAAGAATCGCCTCTAAGATACCCAAAGAATCGCCTCTAAGATACCTATTGAATCGCATCTTATATATCTAAAGAATCGCCTCTAAGATACCTAAAGAATCACCTCTAAAATATCTAAATCTAGGATACCTAAAGAATCGCCTCTAAGATACCCAAAGAATCGCCTATAAGATACCTATTGAATCGCATCTTATATATCTAAAGAATCGCCTCTAAGATACCTAAAGAATCACCTCTAAAATATCTAAATCTAGGATACCTAAAGAATCGCCTTTAGGATACCTAAAGAATCGCCTCTAAGATACCTAAAGAATCACCTCTAAAATATCTAAATCTAGGATACCTAAAGAATCGCCTTTAGGATACCTAAAGAATCGCCTTTAGGATACCTAAAGAATCGCCTTTAGGATACCTAAAGAATCGCCTCTAGGATACCTAAAGAATCGCCTTTAGGATACCTAAAGAATCGTCTCTAGGATACCTAAAGAATCGCCTTTAGGATACCTAAAGAATCGCCTTTAGGATACCTAAAGAATCGCCTCTAGGATACCTAAAGAATCGCCTTTAGGATACCTAAAGAATCGTCTCTAGGATACCTAAAGAATCGTCTCTAGGATACCTACAGAATCGCCTCAAGTATATCTAATGAATTACATTTAATTTAATGTTTTTTCCAACTTAATGCCATAAAAGCTGCCTAATGTAAATAAAATATCTGGAGGAAATAAGGACGCAGTAAGACCAGTTAACCAAGAGCTATTTAAAACGAAAATCTGTAAGAATGTAGAAAAACTTTTATTAAATTGGCTAATTATTCGTATAGTTAGGATTGATAAAAATCTGGCAGATGCTAGCTACAAGTCAGAAAGCAGTTAAGAAATTAAAAACCACACAAGAACACATCTAAGTTAGAGATGATAAAATTTACTAAAAAGATGGCTTTTAAACCAGTGATTAAGTGTACAGGACACGCAAAATTACATAGCAGTGTATAATATTCTGGATATTAAATTGTTAAAAAAAACTATAAAAACAAGCCTATAAAGTGTTAAAAAGCAAGGCAGTTTATAAAAAAAGACACGATAGCTTTTTTAGGCGTGTAAATTTGGAGTTTGGGTGGGCGTCTTACTAAATTAGGATTTCTAGCTAACTGAGGAGATAGGTGCACAGCATGCAGATCTCGCAATTTTTTGTAATCTCACAGTACACTTGAATTAAACTGTCAACTCGGTTTTTATTCAATTTTTTTCATTTAACGAATTCCCAGACGCATTCTGGGAGGCGGCATCGGTTTTCCCGTCGGTTCCTGTAAATTAATAACGCAGCAGCGAGGCGACAGAGTCAGCCTAGCAACCAGAGCCGCTTGAGGATCGCGCTGATTGTCGTCGTAATTGACAACAATTGGTTTCCTAGGCGAGGCTCGTTTCTCTACGCGACCAAGAGTTCGCTGTTGACGACGTGTGGCGGCGCCGAAACTGCCGGCTAAGATTCTAGCGGCGGCCGACTCCGCCGATGGGATGGGCGTCGAGGCGACGCCGCCGCGCCAGGCGGCTCTTTGACGGCCAATTTTTGTTATAAGCCGGACGCAGCCCTGGAATGGCAGGGGCGCGTGTACTTTTAAGCTTAGTTAAATGTACTTAGTAAACAGACTTTCCAGGTCTTATGTAGGATGTATCTACCTACATAAAGGACACTTAGATGAGTTAATCAAAGCAAAAAAATACCACCTTTGATCAAGTCTTCTATCGAATAAATTCGCTCAAAGAGGTACTGTACAAAAATGCAAAGTTAAATTACACGTGTACTTTAGTACTAAAAGTACACGCAGGTCTCAAAGTCTGCGCTTGTTGCATAGCCCTAGGTGCCCTTGTCGTAAGGCGGCAACTCAAAGGTATCTTAATATCTTTTTTTGCCGAATGCACTTTAAATTTTTTGCTAGTAAATTGCCGTTTCAAGATCTCCAACTCAGGCCATACCCAGTGTACTTTACTCCAAAAAATCTAGAATGTACTTTTAAAAGGCTTATAATCCTAAATTATATCTATAAGTTAGTACTTTAGACCATTCATAGACAAAAGCATACTCGTAAATCGAAAATGTACTTCAGAGATCTGCCACACTATAAAAAATTTCTAGAATGTACTTTAAAGAGCTACCACACCGCAACCCTATCTATAATGTACTTTAAAGGACTGCCTGCCTAAAATTTGATCTAGAATGTACTTTAAATTAAACATTAATACACCAAAACCTTATTGATAATGTTAAATTTTAAAATATAGCTACTAAAAATTCTAAGCATTATCCAACATAGAGTGTGCACTATAGAGGATAGCTTTAAAGTACATTTCACCTGATAACCGACACTGCTGCCAATTGGTGCCGTCTTGCCCATAGCAGCATTGTTAGTTTGCATAGGCGCGTGGCCTGATCTAGTAGCTGACGAGCTGGCATTGCTGTTGCTATTGCTGTTGCTGTTGCTGTTGTTTGTTGCGGCTGCTCCGGTTGTGTGACTGCCACCATCGCGATGCTTTGTTGATCCGGTGTTTTCAGGAGGTGGCTGCAGTGTCGGTAAGTAGGCAGGTAGATACGAATGTAGGTGGGTAGGTAGCTAGGCAGCTAGGTAGGTAGGTTGGTAGGTTGGTAGGTAGGTTGATAGATACATAGGTAGATAGGTAGTAAGGTAGATCGATAGATAGATAGGCAGGTAGGTAGGCAGGTAAGTAGGTATTTAGGTAGGTAGGTAGGTAGGTTGGTACTCATGGGTAGGTAGGTAGGTAGGTAGGTAAGCAGGTGTGTAGGCAGGTAGATAGGTAGGTAGTTAGGTAGACAGGTAGGTAAGCAGGTAGGTAGGCAGGTAGGTAGGTAAGCAGGTAGGTAGGCAGGTAAGTAAGTAAGTAGGTAGATAGATAGATAGATAGATAGATAGATAGATAGGTGGGTAGGTAGGTCAGTAGGAAGGTAGGTAGGGAGGTAGGTTGGTACTCATGGGTAGGTAGGTAGGTAGGTAGGTAGGTAAGCAGGTGTGTAGGCAGGTAGATAGGTAGGTAGTTAGGTAGACAGGTAGGTAAGCAGGTAGGTAGGCAGGTAGGTAGGTAAGCAGGTAGGTAGGCAGGTAAGTAAGTAAGTAGGTAGATAGATAGATAGATAGATAGATAGATAGATAGGTGGGTAGGTAGGTCAGTAGGAAGGTAGGTAGGGAGGTAGGTTGGTACTCATGGGTAGGTAGGTAGGTAGGTAGGTAGGTAAGCAGGTGTGTAGGCAGGTAGATAGGTAGGTAGTTAGGTAGACAGGTAGGTAAGCAGGTAGGTAGGCAGGTAGGTAGGTAAGCAGGTAGGTAGGCAGGTAAGTAAGTAAGTAGGTAGATAGATAGATAGATAGATAGATAGGTGGGTAGGTAGGTCAGTAGGAAGGTAGGTAGGGAGGTAGGTAAGTAAACATCAACACCAACCAACCTGAAACTCGCCATCAGGCCGCTGCTCGTCATCAGTCATCCTAGCCGCCAGCAGATCAATCTGCTCAAACTGCCAGGGCCAATTGACATTATAAAGAAACTGGCGATGATCAAACCGATTGTCATCAATGCCGTACGCTTCGGCGTGATAGGACGGCGTCAAAATGGTCAACTTGTGCCGATTAATCGAATAAGACCGAAAGAAATGCTTCACCTTGTCGGCAATAGCGGCTGCCGATAGATGAGGCCAATACCGTCTCAACCGGATAAACATAGATAAGGGTCCGCATTTGTCCAGCTTGCGAAGTCGGCCGTAGACTGACAGCTCGTCATAGGTCATACCCATGTCGGCTTCGTCAGTTTGAACCAGCCGGCCGTCGGCTTCCAACGGCTCCAATTCAGCCGTCGGAGGAGCGCTGAAAATTTCGCCCAGTATGCCGATATTGTGCCGGCGCATTATGTAACGAATAAATGAACGCAAATCGGATTTGCTAATACCACCAATGGGATTAATATCGGCGCTGGAGCAATCGTATTTGGTCATGTAGCCGCGTAGGCCTTCGTCTAAGTTGGCGCTGCCAAGGACCAGTAGGTTGCCGGATATCCCTCTGCGAGTGGGGTTTTTTTAGTTGTTAGAGGCGTCAATATTAGATGGGATAATCCGTTAGGTATTATGGCTACTCCACAGTAATCCATAGTCATACACTTCACGGACTTATAATAATATACTTTGAACTAATCATATATATATTAGTCTTAAATGCATTTCCATTTATCTAAAATATTGTAGGACTCAATCCAATCTAATTGATCTTCAATGTGAATTACCTATCTATTCTAATGGATCTAACATAGGAATCTCAGATTATTCCTATCGAACTAGTAAAGGAATCTCACGTCTATTCTCCTTCACCAACTATAAGAATCTCACATCTAATCTCATTGATCTACTATAGGAATCTCACATTTATTCTCATTGATCTACTATTGGAATCTCACATCTATTCTCATTGATCCACTATAGGAATCTCACATCTGTTCTCATTGACCTACTATTAAAATATCATATCAATATTAACCAAAGCAAATTCCAAATGAAATCACCTGGTCAGCAGCACCAGTTGGGCAAAGAGGTAGGCCAGCACCATGCGCACCCGAGCCTGCACATTTTGCAGCGCCAAATTTTCCTGAGCGCTGCCGCCGTGGGCGCGAAATTTCGGTTGCAAACCAGTGCAGGCAACGAATATGGCGATCAGAGCCGCCACCTGCGGGTTAAGGACAGTTCAATCATAGAAACTTAACTCAATATGTCATCAATATGTCAATCAATCAGTTAATGCATCTTTTCATCGATTTAGCTATATGTCAACTTATTATATCAATTTACTTGCCATCTAGTTTAGGCGTCTAGACTTTCATTTATATATTCTATATATGTGTATCAATCTATTGATCTATCTATCTTTCTATCCATGTATATCCGAGCGCATATCAATTTTAGACGTATCTAGATGAAGTTTAGATGTATCTATAGATGAATTTTAGATGTATCTAGATGAATTTTAGATGTATCTAGATGAATTTTAGATGTATCTAGATGAATGTTAGACGCATCCAGATGAATTTTAGACGTATCTAGGCGAATTTTAGACGTATCTAGATGAATTTTAGACGTATCTAGATGAATTTCAGATGTATGAAGACGAATTTTAGGTGTATGCAGACGAATTTTAGATGTATCTAGACGAATTTTAGATGTATCTAGATGAATTTTAGATGTTTCTAGACGAACTTTAGATGTATCTAGAAACTTTAGATGTATCTAGACAACTTTAGATGTATCTAGAGGAACTTTAGCTGTATCTAGACGAACTTTAGATGCATCTAGACGAATTTTAGATTTATCCAGACGAATTTTAGATGCATCTAGACGAATTTTAGACGTATCTAGATGAATTTTAGACGTATCTAGATGAATTTCAGATGTATGAAGACGAATTTTAGGTGTATGCAGACGAATTTTAGATGTATCTAGATGAATTTTAGATGTTTCTAGACGAACTTTAGATGTATCTAGACGAACTTAAGCTGTATCTAGACGAACTTTAGATGCATCTAGACGAATTTTAGATTTATCCAGACGAATTTTAGATGCATCTAGACGAATTTTAGACGTATCTAGATGAATTTTAGACGTATCTAGATGAATTTCAGATGTATGAAGACGAATTTTAGGTGTATGCAGACGAATTTTAGATGTATCTAGATGAATTTTAGATGTTTCTAGACGAACTTTAGATGTATCTAGACGAACTTAAGCTGTATCTAGACGAACTTTAGATGCATCTAGACGAATTTTAGATTTATCCAGACGAATTTTAGATGCATCTAGACGAATTTTAGATGCATGTACATGAATTTATTGATATATCTGTCGCTTTGTTCGTTAATCAATTTATTAATTTTTTAAATTATCTATTTATCGATTTAGCTATATATTTTTTTCTAATCTTGTTTTCAATTTATAAATTGCAATAAGAAAAAGTAACGACTTAAAATAAGAATGTAATTTAGACAGTAGAATCGTAGATAATATAACAATCAAGTGCAAAACACTACTTTGTTAAAAGTATCACATTTTTCAGAATAAAACCTACAGCCGTATCGATTCTCAAGCACAGATGATGGGCCCCGATCTCTTTAGACAGCCGCTCGGCTCGCAATCTGGTCTCCTTCGAACTGTTCTCCGATCCCATGTAGCAGGTGGTAAATAGACGGGAGCAGATGTCCTGCGGCGAGGCTGGGATAAATTTGGGATTGCGCACAATCCGACGCAGATCCTCTAGAACCTGAAAAGTGCGAGGGAGATTTTTCGCATGAAGCTAAAATTTTTAAATAAAGTTGCATGAACCGATAAACAAACAAGGAACTTATTTCAAATATTTAGTGAACATAAAAACGCAAGCAAAAAAACTTAAAACTAAAACCACGACCTTCATCACTTAAATACTCAAGCTCGAACACCTTAATCCCCAAGCTCGAACACTTTTATCCCCAAACTCGAACATCTTAATCCCCAAGCTCGAAAATCTTATTCCCTTAGCTCGAACACCTTAATCCTCAAGCTCAAATACCTTAATCCCCAAACTTACACACATTAACCCCCTAGCTCGAACACCTTAACCCTCACACTCGAACACATTAATCCTCAAGCTCGAACACCTTAATCCTCAAGCTCGAACACCTAATCCCTAAACTCGAACACCTTAATCCTCAAGCTCGAACACCTTAATCACTAAACTCGAACACCTTAATCCCTAAACTCGAACACCTTAATCCTCAAGCTCGAACACCTTAATCACTAAACTCGAACACCTTAATCCTCAAGCTCGAACACGTTAATCCCTAAACTCGAACACCTCAATCCTCAAGCTCGAACACCTTAATCTCTTAGCTCGAACACCTTAATCCCTAAACTCGAACACCTTAATCCCTAAACTCGAACACCTTAATCCCTACACTCGAAGACTTTAATACCCAAGCTTAAACACCTTCAATCCATAAATACAAACAACCCGAAACAAAGAGCGTTACCTCCTGACTGCCAGCCTGAACAGACTCAAACACCAGGACGGACATGCTGTACACCAGACATGAAGTGGCCGTACTGTCAATTCCACCGCTTAACGGCAGGAAGAAACCAGCCTGACCGCTGCGTCGCAAATAATCCCACATCCAACAGGCGGGGCCGAGGCTGATCTCCTCTTCAGGCGAGTGATAGTGCGGCTCCATTGGTAGACTGATTTTCTGTGTAGTTGTGCGCATATGTATTTCTTGCTTGTTTTCTTTTACTTAACAATCGTTTTTAGTGTTTGCTCCCTCAATTCTCCTTTCTCTACATCATTTCTCCCTTCCCTACCTCATTTCTCCCTTCTCTCCCTCGTTTCTTCCTTCTCTCCCTCATTTCTCCCTTCTCTCCCTCATTTCTCCCTTCTCTCCCTCATTTCTCCCTTCTCTCCCTCATTTTTCCATTCTCTCCCTCACTTCTCCCTCTCTCCCTCATTTTCCCTTTTTACGTACCATAATTTTTCCCTTTTCTACCTCATTTTTACCCTTTTCCCTCATTTCTCTCTTATTTCCCTCATTTCTCCCTTCTCCCCCTCACTTCTCCCTTCTTTCTCATTTCTCCATTCTCTTTCTCATTTCTACCTTGACTCCCCCATTTATCCCTTCTCTGCCTCATTTCCTCTTTTCTCCATCATTTCTCCCTTCTCTCCCTGATTTCTCCCCTCTCTCCCTGATTTCTCCCCTCTCTCCATGATTTCTCCCCTCTCTCTATCATTTCTCCCTTCTCTGCCTCATTTCTCCCTTCTCTGCCTCATTTCTCCCTTCTCTGCCTCATTTCTCCCTTCTCTGCCTCATTTCTCCCTTCTCTGCCTCATTTCTCCCTTCTCTGCCTCATTTCTCCCTTCTCTGCCTCATTTCTCCCCTCTCTCTCCCTCATTTCTCCCCTCTCTCCCTCATTTCTTTCTTCTCTCCCTCTTTTCAATTAATTTTTTGCAATCATCTAACCTGACACCCAGTAGCCAAATCGGTCCCGCACAGGCGCCATTCAGGCACATCAATACGAGTCAGAGCGGGCGCCTCGGCGCTTTGCTGACAATGCGACCTGTTGCTATGCCGATAGTTGCGTATGTCTTCCAAATCGACAGTAGCCGTGGTGACTTCGACTTCTTCTAGGGCGAATTGCCTACTCTGAGCTACTAATTTGCCATTTAAAGCTATCAGGGCAGCGCCGTCGTAATAGACTCGCTCGCCGTCGCAGCCTCTAGCATTGGAATATAAGTACAAACCGCCGGCTTTATTAGTGCAACTGGAGATCATGTCTACTCGGCGATTCAATTTTCTTAATTGATGATGACTGCCCGAGCTATTAGCCACAATATCGACACCGTCAAGGAACAGGTCGATGTGGGTAGATCCGATTGTCCAAACTTCTTCGCAAGTTTCGAAACCCAAGCTGGCGTCGCGGAAGCTGATCACGGCGTCGCCGAATGGAGCCGTGGCTTGGCCAGTGGCCGATTCAACAAATTCAGGCAGTTGGAATGAGTGGTCGACTTGGCCGCGTTTGGTCCAACGGGAGAACCAGCGGGACTCTCTGGAGACGGGATTTTAGTGTTAAATGATAGGCTGGAAGAGAGATAGGGGCTGGAGAATCACAAACTTCAGGAAGAGACCCAGCTAGAGAATCACAAACCTCAGGAAGAGATACAGCTAGAGAATCGCAAACTTCAGAAAGAGTCACAGCTGGAGAATCACAAACTTGAGGAGGAGACACAGCTAGATAGTCGAAAACCTCACGCAGGAATTATGGGACAAAGACAACCAAAACCTTAACTGAGCTGCTATGCATGAAAAAATCCGACAAAAGCCTCACCTGTAGTTGCCATCTTCGGCCATTCGAGTTTTTGGTCTAATCAGCAACACCCGACCATTGAGAAAGACAACCCGGCAATTGTAAGCCACGCCGTGATGCCGGACGGGCATTCCAACGTCGCAGACAATATCACGCGTGTCGGGATGTATCAGCAGGTCGTGCAGTACTTGCCAACTATGCAGAAAAGTGTCGCCTTCGTAGAAATGATCGGAGCAACCGTAGCCGCTAATCTCCAATTCCGGGCCGAGTCGGTAGGAAGCGCCCAGACGTTTGGCTTCGACAATGCTAGCCAATATGCGTCGCTTATTGCCGGCAAAGTCCATGGCCCATTGGTTGAGCACGCAGGTGGCCATTGTGCACAGATTGCCGGCTTCCATTGGCTGGCCTTCGGTCTGTCTTGCTTTGGCAATTTAATTAAGCTTTGAATCTGGGATTTAGGATTTTTTATTGATAGTCTTAGAGATTGAGCTGGAATTTTAGAGCGGGTGTACAAGCTTAATAGTATAAAAATATGATTGATTTCTATTCTGAAATCGAGTTTTGTCTAATCCTCAAATCCCCAATATTAAAGAAGCTACTTCTCTAATCCTCAACATTAGAGTCGCTAATCTTCAAATCCTCAATATGAGAGACGCTAATCCTCAAATGCCTAAAATGACGTACGCTAATTCTTAAATCCCCAATATGACTGACGCTTATCCTCAAATCCTCAATATGAAATCCCTCAATATGCGATGTTCTAATCCTCAAATCCTTAATATGAGACGCTAATCCTCAAATCCCCAATATGAGATGTTCTAATCCTCAAATCCCCAATATGAGAGACGCTAATCCCAAAATTTCCAGCAGTAGAGACGCTAATCCTCAAATCCCTAATATGAGTAATCCCAATACGAAAAATGTTCATTCCTCATACCTCTGATTCCAAATGCTTATACTTAAATCCTAACATAACGACGGATTTTTATTAATTCTTCCTCAATTTACAGACACCTTAAATTTACTTTTAAAGAAGAAAGAACTACAGAAAAATTCACCTCTTGTAGACAACTGGTTTATTACAACATCAAAGAAGTTGTAATTTCGCAATATTTGCCAAATAGATAAAAAATGCAGCGATCTTACAAAAAATCTTTACAAAAATTAGGGCTAGAATTACATTTTTTCATTTCGGCGATCGCCAGAAATCACGAGAAGATTTCAAATCTTAATGACTTTTTTCTTTTTTCTTTACGCAACTAGGGCAAAAAATCAATCGCACCTGAAATTCAATCGGACAGCTTAGGCCCAGCAGCCAAAGCGGTCACAATCTGTCTCAAATAGTTACCATGGTAACCGTTGCTAGGCCAAGCGTCAATAACTGAGTGACAGGTGTCAATATGGGATTTTAAAAACTCGTCCCCATTGTTTAATTTTTTAATTCTTTCCAAAGGCCAACAAGCACTAGACGAATATGAAGCTCCATTATGATTATCGATCAAATCTAATTGTTCTTTATAGGCCTGTAGTAAAACGGCAAAACTTTTAGAAAATATTTCGCACTGATGTACAGTAGACTGGTCTTCCGACAAGCTGATATCGGGACTGCTGGCAAGAATCAGGGCACTCTGAATGGACTTAGACAGAAGAGAGGCTGATGTTAACCTGACATAGTCCTGCCAATCAGTCAGGCTAGCTGGCGTCTGATCGCTGAAATAAGAAAATATAAACTAATTAAAATTTGTTACGCAAGCGAAACTACATTTATCGAAATCCTCCTAGCTAAATTGAACAATCTTGGGAATTCCCTCTAACAAAGACCGAACGATCTTGGGAATTCCCTCTTACAAAGACCGAACGATCTTGGGAATTCGCTCTTACAAAGACCGAACGATCTTGGGAATTCCTTCTTATAAAAACCGAACGATCTTGGGAATTCCCTCTTACAAAGACCTAGCAATCTTGGGAATTCCCACTTTTAAAGACTGAGCAATCTTGGTAATGCCCTCTGAATCAAACCTAACCAGCCCAGGAATTCCCTCTTAATCAAACTGAACCTTCCCGGAAATTCCCTCTTAATCAAACTGAACCATTCCGGGAATTCCCTCTTAATCAAACCAAGCGATCTCGGGAATTCCCTATTGAAAGAACAGAAGAATCTTGGGAATTCCCTCTAAAAAAGACTGAAACATTTAGGGAATTCCCTTTAACAAAGATCGAGCAATCTCGGGAATTCCCTCATGAAAGTACCGAACAATATTAGTAATTCCCTCTTGAAATGATCGAACAATCTTGGGAATTCCCTCTTGAAAGTAGCGAACAATCTTGGGAATTCCCTCATGAAAGTAGCGAACAATATTAGGAATTCCCTCTTGAAAGGATCGAAAAATCTTGGGAATTCTCTCTTGAAAGTACCGAAAAATCTTGGGAATTCCCTCTTGAAAGTAGCGAACAATCTTGGGAATTCCCTCATGAAAGTAGCGAACAATATTAGGAATTCCCTCTTGAAATGATCGAACAATCTTGGGAATTCCCTCTTGAAAGGATCGAACAATTTTGGGAATTCCCTCTTAAAAGTACCGAACAATCTTGGGAATTCCGTCCCACTAAACACGCAAAAACCAAAACCCGCAAAGACCTACCCATCCGCAGACGCAGTCACAACGGGACTAAACCGTCCGGCCACAATATCGCAGATGGCCTCGGCGATGAGTTTGACCACGACTGGTCTGTCCAGCTCAGCCAAGCCCAGAGAAGCCGAGGCCAATAGATAGTCACCGGCCAGCGTTGCCAGAGCGTTGCCTTTAGCCAAATCTGAACTACTTGGTTGTACAATTCGCGAATGGATTGATAGTGCGGTGTGCACGGAATCAGCTATGTCAGCTAGCTGGCATTGTCGGCGTCTGAGCAGTTCAAGGTCGTGCAGGTCGCTGCCTCTTCAGTGGGGTGGGGGGATTAGTTTGTTACAGTATATGAGGATCAAAGCTAACACTATTTCAATAAGTGTCTAGCAACTTTAGAAGATGACACCTTGACTGCCAACAAATCGCTCCATACCGAAATTTTCTATAACAAAAATTTTCCTACACAGTCGAAGCTACATCCTTGTGAATAAAAATCCCGATTGGGATCATCGTTTTTACAATCTTGTAAACATAAATCCCTATTGGGATTATCAAAGCTACATCCTTGTCAATACAAATCCTTATTGGGATCTTCAAAGCTACATCCTTGTCAATACAAATCCCAATCCGGATCATCAAAGCTACATCCTTGTCAATACAAATCCCTATTGGGATTATCAAAGCTACATCCTTGTCAATACAAATCCCTTATTGGGATCATCATATCTACATCCTTGTCAATACAAATCCCTATCGGGATCATCAAAGCTACATCCTTGTCAATACAAATCCCAATCCGGATCATCAAAGCTACATCCTTGTCAATACAAATCCCTATTGGGATTATCAAAGCTACATCCTTGTCAATACAAATCCCTTATTGGGATCATCATATCTACATCCTTGTCAATACAAATCCCTATCGGGATCATCAAAGCTACATCCTTGTCAATACAAATCCTTATTGGGATCTTCAAAGCTACATCCTTGTCAATACAAATCCCTATTGGGATCATCAAAGCTACATCCTTGTCAATACAAATCCCTATTGGGATCATCAAAGCTAGATCCTTGTCAATACAAATCCCTTATTGGGATCATCATATCTACATCCTTGTCAATACAAATCCCTATCGGGATCATCAAAGCTACATCCTTGTCAATACAAATCCCTTATTGGGATCATCAAAGCTACATCCTTGTCAATACAAATCCCTATTGGGATCATCAAAGCTACATCCTTGTCAATACAAATCCCTATTGGGATCATCAAAGCTAGATCCTTGTCAATACAAATCCCTTATTGGGAATATCGCATCTACATACCAATCTACACTCACTTGGTCAGCAAATCCTCATGCGCCCGAGCCACTAACAGCACAACAGCCCTACGAGTCTGTCCAACAGCTGCAGAGGAAGCTCTGATCGAGTTCCCACCGACGCCTCCCCCAACAGCGGAAAACAGAAGCGAGCGTTTTGCCTCTTCTACAAGAGGATGCTTTGTTCCAGCAAGGCTTCTAAGACTGGCAGCTAATCCACCAAGATCTTGGGACAGTAGATTCCGAACAAAAGGATGCGCTGGTGGACACTGCAATCGACATTCAGCCTCAGATAAGACAGCTCGGAGAGCATTCGGCTGCACTGATCCTATGCCACCAACTTCAGACAACGCTGTTGTGGTTTTTAACCAACGTTTAAAACAATTAAATTGAAATAAAATGCGTCTAACGCTACTATTAGTAGCCACCATGAGCTGGAATGAGTATTTTTATTTACTACTTTATAGCAATGGCTCGAATGAATAAATATTAATTTGGAACAAAATTAACGGTGAGTGGGTCCAAATGAAATGTAAGATAAGTATTTTGTGTGGTAGCATTCTAGAACTATTTTGTAATCAAATACAACCTGCCATCAAAGACTTTGCTTCAAACATCATAGTTTTTTATTAGTAAATCAAATAATAGGTACAAAACAGTTATTATTCACAGCTCTTAAAAATAATAACTAGTACCATTTGAAAACTTTCTACTTTGTGAGAATATCATTCTACTAATTGCAAATAATCCAGTTTAATATAAACTTTAGCCCATACTCTTATGAATATGCAACTATTCTCATAGCGTGAGATTATGTTGCAGCCATGTTCCTCTTGTTGCCTATATGTTGCTGCATATTTCTTATGTTGTGGTAATGTTACTATAACATAGCAAAAGCAAAATTAGATTTTTAAGTGCAAAAGTGCCTAGACTCTACTGCTAGTAGAGGGCTAAGTTTCTTATAGTGCTTTATTAAATAATTTTTATTTTGATAAAAATTGTCATAAAGAGTCATGCAATCCCCTAGCATTTCTTCAATTCATGCTTGATTTTATATTATACATTGAAAATATGTAGACCTCAGTTTATTATTATAAATCATGTAGGCCTAGCTATTAGGAATTATAATAGTTATAAAAGTGCATTGTATTATATTTTTTCTAATTACAGCTAATCCCTTTGTCAGTTTGTGAACTAAACAATGTATCTAAAGACTAAATAGGATAGTTTATTTTTTATATGGCTATAAAAAATATGATCTAGTATCTATCTAGAACATTGAACCTTTATGCGATGCAAGTATATAGAAATTTTCTACTAGCTAGCTAAACTGGCTTTTAATTGTGCAGTATAAATAACTAGGCATATAGCCTAATAATAATTTTTTTTGTTAGACCTTACCAATAATATACCTTTTCAAGCTTGACTTTGGCAAAAGTGACTTCAATTTTGGCAGCCCATAGAAAAAGCATACGCCTGCTGGCAACATGTCTATGCTCAATTGTGATAGAATTGGTTAAATGTGCATTCAACTTTGGCAAAATGTGAGTGAATTTTGGCTACTCAATGGGACATAATGCCAAATGTGTGTATATTACTGCAGGATCAAGAATGACTTGTTCACAGCTACCAAGAAGGAAGAGACTGGAAATGACGAAGTGAATTTGCTCGACAAAAGGCTAACACAATTATCCACAGGTTCTGCCATATTACTATTACTCAATAGCAATTCTCTTAGTCATTGTGTATATGAATAATCTTATAACCTAAAATGTCTGATATCCATGTTTTTTTATTTAGTCACACCTAGTTTTTGCCATGTCTTTTATTGTAGGTAGATTGCTTAATATGAAGTCAACATACCAAAGCAAGAGAACAAAACAGTGCCCAGCTTTAAACAATTACTTTAAATTACAAGAACCAATAGTAACTGGGATATAGCCTGACTTTAATATATCTAATCTTTGTTCTTTTGTCAACTCTATATCAGTTGTGCAGAAGACAATGTACTTACTTCCTTAGGAGAATAAAAATGGACTACAAGACCATGCTTGCTTTCTTCCTGGTATGTTGTTAAAATTTTGTTGCTTTTTATATAAGTATATAGATTTAGACACTATCTGCACATGCATTTTTTGTTAGGTTGGATTGATTATATAATCCAACAAATTTTTTGACAAAGACTAAGGATTAAGCAACAATTTAGATACCCTAACACTTAAAAAACTTTTTTCGCTTCTGGATCAAGCTATCATGCCAATCCAGATAATACCTCTTTGGTGTCTATGCATACATCAGAACTAGAAGGCTCATTTTTGGCAATGGAATCTAAAATTAACTTTATTTGTTGCTACGAGGGGTGTTCCATAAGTCCTTTCCCTTTCCAGTGTAGCTCAGGCTATGATGCTCAGATTTTAATGCGGTTTTCAATTATTTTTAGACAATTATTCTGCACAGCTTGTGCAAGCAAAATTTTTCAAGCAAATCAATCTGCTTTCGCTAAATTTAGTTTCTGGCCATAGACACCTGCTACTAGAGTTACAGACTGATTCATTGAAGGTAGAAACAGATTTTCGCCACACAATTTGGACTCAGCCCGAGGCCCTAAGAACAAAAAAATATTCCAAGCAACCTTCAGTATCAAAAGCACAAATAATTCTTTGTTTAGACCAGCCATTCCCAATTA
Organism: Macrostomum cliftonense; assembly: GCA_950096795.1. Classification (NCBI taxonomy): domain Eukaryota; kingdom Metazoa; phylum Platyhelminthes; family Macrostomidae; genus Macrostomum; species Macrostomum cliftonense. The sequence goes on along the minus strand of CATNEM010000104.1, from coordinate 1,704,201 downwards.
AGTTTGTCTCTATTCGAGGTTCACCCTGAGCATGGATGTCCATAGTGCTGAGTCGCAGCGAGCAGTGATCTTTGCGCTTTGGAAAAGCAGTCAACCAGCAGCCAAGATCCATGAAGCGCTTGTGACGGCGCATCAAGATAAAGCTGTCAGCATTCGAACAGTTCGCAACTGGATTGAGCGCTTTGAGTCGGGCCACGAGCAATTGACCGATCAACCACGCTCAGGGCGACCTGTGGCGGCGTTCACCAAAGAGCTTGGTCCTCGAATAGAGACAAACTTAATTGGGAATGGCTGGTCTAAACAAAGAATTATTTGTGCTTTTGATACTGAAGGTTGCTTGGAATATTTTTTTGTTCTTAGGGCCTCGGGCTGAGTCCAAATTGTGTGGCGAAAATCTGTTTCTACCTTCAATGAATCAGTCTGTAACTCTAGTAGCAGGTGTCTATGGCCAGAAACTAAATTTAGCGAAAGCAGATTGATTTGCTTGAAAAATTTTGCTTGCACAAGCTGTGCAGAATAATTGTCTAAAAATAATTGAAAACCGCATTAAAATCTGAGCATCATAGCCTGAGCTACACTGGAAAGGGAAAGGACTTATGGAACACCCCTCGTAGTACAAACTGAAAATGATTCTTTGCAACTAGCTCAAGGCAAATGACCCCACTAATATATCAATAAATTATTTGCTTCACCACTTAAAGGATGTGGAACCTAGCCTGCCTTGCAACAATTGGATGTTGATGAAAACAGAGAGAAATGTGTCTGTAAAAGATATTGCTCCCAGCAAATACTACCAGTTTGAAGTAAAAAATTGCTTGAAGTTTGTTTTTTCAAATTGTCTTTCATCTTCAGCAGTTATTTTTTATATTATTTTAAAAAAATTATATATTTTAGCCATTTAAAATATAAAAGTAAATATTTACTTATTTTTGTTTATTTTTAAACTTTAAACTTTTATTTTTACTTATTTACTATCTTTAAGAAATATTGGTCCTGTTTTGTTTCAATACCTACTTATTTTGTATCTATATCAACAATACACAATGAATCTTGAAAAAATATAAAAACTAGCAAATGCTAGAGTAGTGAATTCCTGCTACCCTATTAAAAGTAGAATGATGTAACTACATTGATAAAACAATGTTGCAGCAATTTTGTCACATCAATATTGTATGACAACATTTGCTACAACATTTTATTGGTTGTAGCAATATTGATCAAGCAACATTACTCCAACATTGTGGAAATGTTTTTGGTGCCTAGGGTTACAACCAGAAATAGCCAGTTGATTCTAAAAGCTTATATACTTAATTTATATATACTTAACATGGAAAAAGATAACAGTATTTATGCAGCCATACATGCTTAATACCCAGCAAACCAGGCTAGGTGAAAAGGTGGCCAACCAAGGTAAGTTACAAATAGGTAAAGTAAGGTGAAAATTGGGAGGGTAAGTTGCAAAATGGGTGATATAAGCCACAAAAAAGGCAGTCTAGGATGCAAAATTGGAGAAGAATAATGAATATCTGGAGCAAATATATTGCAAAGAGAAAGTTATATCTAGGAGATGTGTTGTGGGACCTTTTTTGCTTTTTCATAAAAAAACTTTCCTGTTAAAATTTTTGATAAAACTAAGTCACACTAGTAGCTAGGTGACTTCAGGAGTAGCTAGGTGACTACAGGAGATTGCATATATATGTATGCAGTAGTATATTAAATTAAAAACATAAAATGCATTCTATAAATATATCTAATTAATAACACAAAAATTTCTTTTATTATCAAATATACATTATTTGATAACAAATATAGTATTTTGTATTAAGTAAAAAAATCATTTGAATATTCATTTGTCGAATCTAGTTTAATTATATTTATAGATAATAAAATACTTTGTTTTAATTTATAGCAAAAAGACTAATTTAATCTTTAATATTTTTTTATTTTACCAAACTTTATTAGGTTATATTTTAAATAATTAACATTACTAATTAGCAAAAACGCTTTTCCATAAGCATTTGATATTGCTATATTTTGTTTATTTGTTTTAAATCAGTGGCAAATATAAGTGACAATTCTAAGGTGACATAAAGATACAAACTTTAATTTGCTTCTTCTGTGTAAGATTATTGGATATCAAGCATAATCATACTAAAACTAAAAGGATCATTAAAAAATTGAGGATGCAAAGAAGTTTCTAAGGATCCTATTAATTGGGAAAATAAGCGATTTATATTGTTATTATGCCCTTTTCTAAATTATAGAATAGAATATGTTTTACTTAATATTATAATCCCAAATTAGTACTGCCATTTACTAAAAAATAAATATAATATCTTTATTGAAATCCTCAAGCTCATGGTAAGTTTTTGATAAGCCTAATTGCAATTTTGAAATGAATTTCAATTGGAGTTAAAACTTTTTTCAATTTGAATTAGGTCAATATGATTATATAACATAAAATGAATTGAATGCTACTATTAATTGGAACTAGAAGCATTTAAGCATTTCTTAATTAGTTAGGAATGATTATAGATAGGATTTAAAGCTTAACTCCTAATGAAAGTTGAAGATAATTCTTTTATATATATTAACAATCATATATTTTATATGATTGTTAATAGGACAATACCAAAAAGGAGAAAGGAAAGGAAATAGTTATACAGGTTGGTTATTAAATTTCTTGCACTGGAAGGCAAGACTAGCAAGGAATTATATAAATACTTGTAAGCCATTATATATAAACCCAATGTGCTATCTACTGCTACCATTTTTATTTTTAACTAAGTACACAAAGTACAAAAGTGGATAGCAGTCACTAGAGAACTAGCCCTAGCCTGGAGGACTAAAGACAGCCTTCAATGAGGAGATTGTAGCTGCTACCTACTGCATGTACCATGGTATAAGAAGATCAATGAGTAGTTAACCATTGCACAATTAGCTGAGTCACTAGGCACTAGGTATATTAGTTGGGTCAATATATAAAATCCTATATGATTTGCTATTGATGCACATGGTGACTACCAAGTTATGTACCTAAAAACTTTGTTGGCCTTGCAGTAAATTGACTAAGTTTCCTGCTCAACCTCCCTACTAAATGAAATCTGATGCAGGCAAATAAGTTTTTCTTTATTGCTTGGACACATATGATAAGGCATGAATTTATTACTAAAACCCTAATACTTTGGATTGTAGACCCTAGCTATCTAGTCTTAAAGGATCCTAGTCATTTTATCAACTAGCCAATTTATCAACCGGCAATTTATCAATCTTTTACTTTCCCGCGTTAAATTATTTTTATGCAAATTTCAGCTTCCCATGGCTGGACGACCTCAGGCACCCCGTTGGATCATCAATCCAGACCTGGTGAGGCCCACAATTGACCTCTGCGAATTGGATGTGAACCATCGGGAATTGATGATCCTCACCGGCGAGACTGGGATCGAGTGGCTCGTGACCTATGGCCTGCTCCGCAATTCGATGGACTGTCCACATTGCCCCGGCCAGCAGTGTGGGTACCAACGTCGAGCGGGCCGTGACTATATTGACAGTGTCTGTTGGGCCTGCAAGACCTGCAGGAGGCAGCGGTCGATTCAGTTGGGCTCCTTCTTCGAAGGTAGTCACCTGACCCTTGTGCAGTTGATCGACATTGTGTACTTCTGGGCTGCAAATGTACGTCACGAAGATGCTGCTCATGAGACACGTACCACGCCCAAATCAATTACGGACTGGTTCAACTTTGTGCGTGACATCTGTGCCCAGTTCCTTATCGACCACCCAACTGAGCTTGGTGGACCAGGAATTGATGTCGAGATTGACGAGTCGAAGTTCATGCACCGAAAGTACCATCGCGGCGAATACCACGAGGGCCACTGGGTGCTTGGCATGATCGAGCGAGGCACCAATCAATCTGTCCTCATCCCAGTTACCAGCCGATCAGCTGCATCGCTTCTACCACTGATTGCTGAGCATGTACTGCCTGGAACACGGATTATCACGGACCAGTGGGCCGCGTACAATGCACTACCTGGCAATCATGTCACCGTCAACCACTCGCTGCATTTCCGTGACCCCAACGACCCATCAATCCACACCAACCAAGTCGAGGGCATGTGGGGCAACGTCAAGGCCAAATTCCGTGCCATGCATGGGATGAGCGACAAACTGTTCGACACCTACTTGCAGGAGTACATGTGGCGCCGGCAGTTTCCCAACAATCAGTTCGGCAACATAATGTACTGGATTGGTCACTACTACCCTGCAATCTGACTCTTCCTTTGACTTCTGGACTTTGACATTGGTATTTTGTTACTCGCAGTAGCCCCCCAAGTTGAAATATGCACGAAAATAATTTAAGGCGGGAAAGTAAAAGATCGCCGACAAAGTGACTAGGGACAGGGTAAATGGGTGCGCTGATTTAAAGTTGATAAAGTGACCAGATTTTAAAAGGCTATTTATGAAAGGTTTATAGGCAAAATAGCCAAAGTTAAAAATTACTGCAAAATAATTAATCAGGATTGAATAATTTGATAGGGAAATCTTTGGCAAAAGCTAACTAAGCAGTCAAAGGTGCATTGACTAAATGGGTGCTGGTCACTTCATCAACTGCCTTTTCGTCAACTGGTCGTCAACTGGACTCATTCCAGAAATTGGTCACTTCGTCAACTAGCCAATCGGGCCATCTCAAACTTTGGTCACTTTGTCAACTAGCCAATGGGGCTGTCTGATACTCTGGTCACTTCGTCAACTAGCTAATTATGACTAATTATGCAATAATAACGAGTCAAAGAGTATAATTGTAGTCGAGAGCCGAAATGTATATATATTGTACACGTATATTGTATAATGCCACACGACAGATGGCAGCCCTCCTCCTTTCTCATTCTGGGCTTGGGACCAGACAATGGCGGAGCTGCAAGCCCAGGCTCTGAACGTGGCGAAATATTGCTTGCGAGTAGTGGAACAGGCAGCCCTGGAACCGTGTCTCAGGAAAGACTACTCGCAAGGCTTGCCATGCTGCAGCTTCGAAGTCCATGACGCAGACTTCCGGCCGCGAGGTTCCCAGGACCTGTCTTAATGCTGAGAAGACGGCGATGTAGTCATTTGTCGATTTGTCAACTCAACGATATTGGCAGCTTCTTCTGGAAGGTCTTGCAGTGCTGGGCCCTCCATCGACATTTCAGCAAGATGGACTGGCTCCTCAAACGGACCTGCATCATTAGCGTACAGTTCAGCTAAGAAGCCAGCAGCCTCCTTCTCCACGACCTCCTCCTCCACGACCTCTGCTGCCACGACCTCCGCTGCCGCTGCAATCTCCACCTGGCAATTGTTGCAAGACCACTCGAATTTGTCTTGCCGCATTAAGATTCGATATTGAGCCTGTGAGATGCCCATGCCGCATGTCCTGTGCTGCCACTGTTGACACCGATCACACTGCAGAGCCTGTTGACGTGGCCAGACGGCTTCTGAGCATTCAATGCAGTTGTCCGATTGCATTTTGAATTTTGAATAAGAATAGAATAATTCAGAGCAAGTTAAAAGTTAAGTTACAGAGCAACTCTTACCGAGTATAACTTTTTATACCAGTTGCATGTTTGCATGTTGCGTTGAGAAAAAACGTACTGTACGTACGTTGAGTTAACATACGTACTGTACGTTAGTCAGTTATTAAAACAAAAGTTGTTTGTGAATACAAACACGTGAATTCAATTTACTTAAAGGTTTTTTATTTTTGCTTTGCCTTGCCTTGTCAATCAAGAAAGCTTGGTCACTTCGTCAACTGCAGATTTCTAGTCTCGACAAAGTCTGGTCACTTCGTCAACTGCAAATCGGGGCATCCCTTAATCCTGGTCATTTCATCAACCAGTTGACGAAAAGGCAGTTGACGAAGTGACTAGGATCCGACTAAATTTATAGTGTTAAAAGGGTCTACAGGGTGATCATTTCTAGGAAATGCACTTATAGGATATTAAGGGGGTGCCAGTCATTTTGTCTGCTGCCAAGTTGTCTGCTCAGCAGACAAAGTGGTTTTTTAGTTTTTAAGACTTTGTCTGCTGACATTAACCAATACTACAATAGGAGCAAGCCAAATGAATTTGCTAATTTTATTATTTAAGAGGCATTTGATTCTAAATATCAATCTTTGGAAATTATAAAATGCAATGAGAATGGTATAATGATAGCATGAAGTCAAGACCAGGCCAGGCGCACCAGGCACACTTATAGAGCCTAACAGCCATTAATGAACAGATAAAAATGCATGCTTTTGTCTGCCTAAAAACAATCCCTCTCGACCTCTTTCATTCTAGTTCTGTTCACTCCGATTGGCTACATGGCAGACAAAATTGTTTGCATTATAGTTGCTAGAAATAATTTAGTCTGTCCAGTGGCTGGAGTCCATTCTGCCACAATATAATCCATATTTGCATCTTTTTGTTTTAGCTCAAATATTTTGTTTGGGTTTTAATTAAAAAATTTAAATTAAGTCTAACATTGCACTTTTTGAAAAGTATCCTTTCAAAAAGTCTAGTTTTTTAACAATTAAAACAAAATGGACCAAGGAACTAAGGCTTTTATTTAGGACAACTTATAAAGTTTGAATCGTCCCTATAAATGAAAGATGACAAAGTGACCAAATTTTGGGATTGGTTGATAACCAGTTGACAAAGTGACCAGCACCCATCTTAAAAAGTCTTAGTTTTATGCATAATTAAATTAATACAATAGATATAATACTTAGACATTGCATGAAAGGCTACTTAAATAAGACTAAATAATATAATAAATATTAAATTTTTACTATCACTGGCAGATGGCTTTGCCTAGGCCTGCACTTGAAAAAGGTTGGAAAATTTTGGGAAAATAAGCTAGGCCTATAGACTATAATACAGTTTTGTAAATTTAAATTAAAATAGGGCCTACAGCAATTTTTTATTTCAGTTGAGGAGAAATGATAAAAAATAAATTATTGGTTAGAAAACCGGAGAATTAAATTAAAGCCTGTTTAGCATAGCTCCATGCCCATGCTGAACAGGCTTTATTTAGTAGATCTAGGCCTACTCTTGAGACTTCTCATGTGCAACAAAGTACAAGTCAAGATACATACAAATAGCTGCTTGTCTGAAAATATAGCTAACAGAGGCTTCTTAGAAGTATAATATTAGCATTTCGTTTGAGGCGATTAAGCAACAAGCATAAAAAACCAAATTATCAAGACACTCGTGCACGCTGATCATCCGATTGAATCTGCCAGATTACGACGCGCAGAAAATGTGAGTTTGCCGGCATATTAAATCTTAGCTATTTACACATCGTCGGTTAAAACAACGAATTAACTAATAGAGCCATTTTAACACTTACCACTCTTTTAGCTTATTCATAATGTTATTTTTCACTATGTTAAGCTAAATGTTTTTTAAAACTAATTAATTGCTAAACTAGACACATAATTCAGTCAGTTCAAAACATGTGCGCCACAAATTATCAATTTATTTACGACACGCTGTTCACGTAGAAATAAACCTAATTAAATTTCCTACGGCATTATTATACGTTTTATGTTGCATGCTCCTCCTACAGTGCCTGCTTAATTTAGTAGCAAGCTTCTGCTTGCCTGTCATTACATACGATGAGCCGGTCGATGAAGAAAGTAGTTTCAGCCATTCAAATAAACGACCTGCAAGCAGTCGAAGGCTTGATATCTGGAGGAATCGATCTTCATGCGTTTCTTTTTTTCAAGGAAACTGAATTTACTCCACTCATGTTGGTAAGCTATCTAGGACGTAACGAAATACTATTACGACTAATAAAAGAAAATCTAAATCTAAATCAGCGGAATAAAGAGGGGTCTACAGCCCTGTTTATGGCGGCGCAGAATGGGCATCAGAAAGTTGTTGTTACCCTTATCAAAGCGCAAGCAGATGTCAATATTCAGAAAAACGATGGTACGTCCCCAATTTGGATCGCAGCACACAAGGGTTATCGGACAATCGTGGACACTCTTATCAAGGCGCAAGCGGACGTAAATCTGCCTAGAAACGATGGGATCACTCCCCTCTGGATTGCAGCACTAGTTGGTCATTACCAAATCCTAGAATTATTAGTAAAGGCTCAAGCCGACGTTGACAAGACAAGAAGCGATGGAGTTGCAGCTATTTACAATGCGGCAAAGAATGGATGCATCGAACTGGTAGACTTACTCGTCAAAGAGAGAGCGAATTTGAATATTCAGAAATTCACACCCCTTTGGATAGCGTCTAAGAATGGCAATCGGAGACTAGTGGATTTGCTTATCAAAGGGCATGCTGACGTAAACATGCAATTGAAAGATGGAAAGTCGCCTCTTTGGGCGGCTTCGCAGAATGGCAGCGTCCTTGTCGTAGATTCGCTGATCAAAGGACTTGCCGACGCAGACCTTCAAGATAGTGATGGAAAATCACCTCTGTGGATAGCCTCCCACGCAGGAAATTCTCAAGTCGTTGAATTACTAATTCTAGCGAGAGCTAATGCTAACCTTCAAAGCAAAGAAGGAATATCGCCTGTCTTGATTGCAACAATTAAAGGTCACCAGCAAGTCCTTGAATCACTTATCAAAGCAGAAGCTGATGTCGATGTTTGCAGTAGAGATGGGCTTTCTCCTGTTGCGATAGCATCTCGGAATGATTACCAACAAGCTGTTGAATCCCTGATAAAAGCACAAGCCAATTTCAATCCTACGATAAATAGCAATAAAGCGTCTCCTATTTTTATGGCATCGCAAAAGGGTCATTTTAAAGTTGTTGAGTCCCTTATCTGTGCCCAAGCTGACATCGACTTTAAGCAAAGCCACTGTTCTTCATCCCTTTACATAGCCTCTAAGAAGGGGCACAAGAAAGTTGTGGACTTGCTTATCAAAGCTCAAGCCGACTTGAATCATCAGCGAATTAGAGGATGGTCACCTCTTCATATTTCATTGCAATTGAGTCATATAGAAATTGCATACTCGCTCATCAAAGCGCAAGCTAACGTTGACATTCAGCACAACACCGGGGAGTCTGTTCTCTGCATTGCTTCACAAAAAGGTCTTGAGCGAGTCGTGGACTTACTAAGTAAAGTACCAGCCGACCCAAATACTCAGCAGCATCAAGGTGGCTCGCCTCTTTACTTTGCATCCCAGAATGGTCATCAAGAAGTTGTCCAATTACTCGTGACAAAGACTTTCGCCGATATAAATATTCACCAAAACGATGGAGGTTCTCCACTGTTTATTGCATCACAGAATGGTCACCAAGCTGTAGTTATTATACTAATTAAAGCGCAAGCGGATCTTAATCTTCAACGAAACAGTGGCTTCACGCCCCTCTACATTGCTTCAAAACATGGCCATCTGGAGGCCGTAGCATCCCTTTTAAAAGCTGGAGCGGATGCTAATCTAACGCGAAACGAAGGAGGCTTAGCTATTACTGTTGCAACACGCATGGGTCATCGGAAAGTTGTTAGCTTGCTAATTAAAGCGCAGGCTGATGTTAATCATCAACAGGGCGCTGGTTTGTCTGCACTTTACATCGCATCGCTAAATGACGACCAGGAAGTTGTAAATAATCTGATAGAGGCACAGGCCAATGTCGACGCTCGGAAAGTAAGTGGATCGTCACCTCTATTGATTGCATCACAAAAAGGTCACAAAACGGTTGTGGACTCCCTCATAAAAGCGCAAGCGGACTTAGACGCTCAACAAGTTGATGGTTGCTCCCCTATTTACATAGCAACGCAAAAAGGTCATCAAAATGTTGTGGACTCTCTCATAAGTGCTCAAGCTGACATTAATCTCCAGAAAATCGATGGCTTCTCACCTCTCCATGCAGCATCTCTCCATGACTACCATCAGATCGTGGAGTCACTTATCAAAGGCCTCGCTGAAGTAGATCTGCAAACCACGGATGGTGAGTCACCTTTATTTATGGCATCAGAACGTGACCATTCAACAGTTGTGAGCCTACTTATCAAGGCACAAGCAGATGTCAATCTACAACAAAAGGAAGGAGCCTCGCCCCTGTATATTGCATCGCAAAATGGTCATAAACAGATCGTTGAATTGTTGATCAAGGCACAAGCAGATGTCAATCTTCAAGAAGACGTTAATGGCTCTACACCACTATGCATCGCCTCGCAGAATGGTTATAAAAAAGTCGTAAAACTGCTATTACATGCACAGGAAGATGTCAACCATGCGTGCAAGGAAGGTAGTTCGGCCCTGTACATTGCATCTCAGGATGGTAATCATCAAGTTGTGAGTACACTCATTAAAGCAATGGCCGACGTTAATATGCAGATTGACTCTAAAATGTCACCTCTATTTGTTGCATCACAGAATGGTCATGAAAAAATCGTCCACTTGCTAATCAAAGCGCAGGCCGATGTTAACCTTCAACATAAAAATGGAATGTCACCTCTTTACATAGCGACACAAAACGGATATCACCAAATATTGATATCGCTAATTAAGGCACAAGCTGATATTGACATGCAAGACATTGACGGCTGCTTTCCTCTGTACATTGCGTCGCAGATTGGATATCAACAAATTGTGGATTTATTAATCCAAGCAAATGCGAATGTTAATCTTAGGTGTAACAACGGAATGACATCTCTTTACGTAGCAACGCAGAATGGTCACCAAAAAGTTGTTGAATCACTTATTAATTCGCAAGCTGATGTCAATGTTCGAATCAACTCGGGTTCCTCACCACTTTACATTGCGTCACAGAATGGATACCAGCAACTCGTACAGTTACTCATTCAAGCAAAAGCAGACGCAAACATTTGCAGAAGGAATGGAATGTCTTCTCTGCACGCCGCCTCACAAAATGGACATCATGAAATTGTGCGATCACTAATTTGTGCACAAGCAGACGTTAATTTCCAGGAAAAAATGGAATCGCTCCTCTCCACATTGCATCGCAAAAGGGCCACACTAAGATTGCGAATTACCTCATCAGTGCGCAGGCAAACGTTAATCTTCAAGCATTTGATGGCCGCTCGTCTCTCTACATCGCATCCCAATGCGGTCATCGGAGTATTGTTGCCTCACTGATCAGAGCCCAAGCGAGCGTCAATATTAAAATGCATTCAGGCAGGTCGCCTCTCTACATCGCGTCACAAAATGGGCACTCGCATGTTTTAGAATTACTTTTGAACGCCCCAGATATTGACGCTTCTTCTGAGTTACTCCAATCAGCATTCCAACGGGCTCAAGAATTCGGCAATGCACAAGCATTTCAGATGCTGTTTCAGAAGATGCATAGTGATTTAAACTTTTTTTCACGCAAAAGCTTGACTCCAACGAGGTAAGTATTCTTTAATGGTCAAATGATTTCAATTGTGTACTGGAAAACGGCTTAACAATTTTCTTATAATTCCTCAGACTGGCTCCAAGCGACAACGAGCTAAGCCAAATTCTGCACTCAGCTTTGACTAACTCTGGTTTTCTAGACACCAGAGCCACCTTGCAGAGCGCTCTGGCCGATGTCTTGCAGGAAATTTTAAGAAAAAGGCTAAACGATGACGTGTATTTCGTTGTAGGCAGCTTCTCGGAGGGTTGGGGCAATAGTCTGACCACTCTGGATGGTAGAACCGACATTGAATCTGACATTGATGTGATGCGGTTAGTCCCAAGAAGCCAGATTCACCTGAAGGGCTCATGCAATTGCTTCGAATCAGAAGCTTCTACAGTTGAGTACATCAATGGGCAGTAGAATGCAAGACGGGGCTTTCAGGACAGTGAGAATCGCCCTTTTCTATATGCGCCTATAACTAAATTAAATATCCCCAGGCACTTCAGCAAAAATAGGGTACCTCCCCTTTTTGACCAAAAGTCACCAGATCCCATTCACTAGCCTAAATTTAATGTCCCCACAGATCCGTACCTTTTTCCCCAATGGGTCATCTGGGACAGGGAAAAAAACCTGGGACAGTCATAAAAACTCGTAACATGCTCAAACACCCTTCTCAAACACTAAATTAAATATCCCCAGGCACTTCAGCAAAAATAGGGTACCTCCCCTTTTTGACCAAAAGTCACGAGATCCCATTCACTAGCCTAAATTTAATATGTCCCCATAGATTCGTATCTTTTCCCCAATGGGTCCTCTGGGACAGAGGAAAAAACTGGGACAGCCACAAAAACCTCGTAACATGCAAAAAAAATCATAATCCAATATCCATTATTTTGTTTATCCCAGCGAGTTCAATGGACCTCACGCTATTATCTGGAGACATTAAACCTAAGCCTTATTGTAGCTTATAAAATATAATTTCACAATACATGATCTCTAATTCTTGAATATAAATTCCTTATGAAATAACCCGTAGAAAAAAAATAAATAAAAAAAATCCTGACAATTCAGGAAAATCCTGACAATTCAGGAAAATCCTGACAATTCAGGAATCCTGACAATTCAGGAATCCTGACAATATTTATTTAAATGATTTATTTTAATATATGTTATACATATGTTATACATGTTATACATGTTCTTAGTAAAACTTATTAAAGTTATTCTTAGTCAAACTTTTTGCGCTTTATCATGCTCGTCATCATTATAATCCTCCAGTAGGTCGTCTTCATCCATCGGATCTTCTCGTGGCGGGCAAGGCTGATAGGTTGCCTCCGGATCATTGGTGGCAAGCGTTGCGAAATTCACATCCTCTTCACAATACTTTTCAATGGCTCTTTTGTACTTCAGTAGAGTTTCCATACTGTACCCAGTGTACAGTAGTCCTTTGTGTTTTTCACCAAACTTTCCGAAATTGGACAGCCGTTCCGTGAACTTCATGCCGATCCCCAGCATGTTGGCTACTTGAGCGAGAGTCTTGTCGCCCTTCAGGTAGTTGACCAGGCGGCCTTGGGCGAAGTTGGCGAGGCACTTGATGATGTCGATGTCTCCAACTAGCTCCACCAGCTTCTTAAATTGTTGAATAGCCTCGGCGTCTGATATTCCACGATCCTCGTTGATTGTTTTTAATAGCTTTTCCAGTGAATCAAACTGTGTTCGGATCACGACATCATTGCGGCTGTTGTCCTCGAGCTTGATTTTTAGACGTTGGATGAATTTTTTTTCCTCTTCTTTTTTGCTGGGGGGTTTATCTTCCTTTTCTTTGTCTTTCTTTCGTTTAGCTCCAACCTCTTTCTCCAGCTTTTCTAAACTTTTAAGCAACACTGTGCGATCTTTAAGATTTAGCTCGCTAACTTTTAATACTAAGGATTTTGGGTCGCGCTTAGCGATTTTATCTATGTAATCGGCTATGTCAATTGAAATATCCATATTTGAGAGCGAGAGCGAGAGCGAGGCGGGCGAGCTTCCATATATATGCGCCCTGCTAGAAACTTCTAGAATTTTCTGAAGGGAATCCAATGGCTACAAGGAACTGCCTCCCTGCGCCTGCCCAATCCTGCCCAAAACTATACAGCTCATTTCCTGACTTGTGCAGGAGTGTACAAAAAAAATATGCACGGGCTGTCTGTCTCTCTCGTGTACGCTGCTTCTACTGCTTAGAAAAAGAAGGATAGATTAAAACGCTTTCTCTATCCCAAGCTCTTTGAGCAGTCGTCCCAATTCCCTGTCCGGCGCGTGCAATACAAAACCCACCGATCTCTCTTTTCCCATGCACCCGCCAACCCCCAGCCCTAACTTAGTCTTTCCAGCTATAACTCCTTTAACTAATTTCCTCGCCATACTCTCTCTCCAACCACTCGATGCCCCCATACTGTCTAGACTTCTAAGCATTTCCTTGTCCCATCGGTGTTTCTCATTTGGGAAGTCGCGATACTTAATATCATGTTCCATACATACCTCATCAAGCTCATCTACAGGCTCATGACCCGGATTAGGCACATTGTTAGAATCTAACTGAATTTCAAGAGGGTTCAAAGGTCCACAATACTTATATCCAGGGATTGTCCACCCTCTGTTTGGCTTCGGAAGCTTTTCGATTATTCCGTGAATGTCGGGCATTTTAATTTATTTTTTATTAAAAATTAAATTAAAAAATAATGACTGAGAACAAATTACAAGCAATCTATTACCGTGACAATGGTTATTTTGTTGGTAAAAATGCCGTCTCCAAATTAACAGAACTCAGTAAAGAACCAAAACAAATAGTAGAAAAATGGCTGTCTAAACAGGCTGTTTATCAAGTCTATTTCCCGCCTGTTAAATTTACAAGACCCCATTTCAACATCTATAAGCCTAACGAGGCGCACCAAGCCGATCTTCTGTTTCTCCCAAACGACTCTGGGTATAAGTACGCTCTCACTGTCATTGATGTAGCTTCGCGTTATAAAGAAGCAAGGCCGCTTAAAACAAAACAGTCTCAAGCTGTAGCAGACGCTCTGCAAGACATATACGAAAATTCACCCTTAACCTACCCAGACCTCCTCATGACCGATCCAGGTAAAGAATTCATGGGTCGAGTTAAAACTCTAATGGAGAAGAACAATACAAAAATTCGTTACGGTAGAACCGAGCTTCACAGAGATCAAGCCTTCGTAGAAAGATTTAATCTAACTTTAGCCAGGCGACTATTTACTAAGCAGACAGCAGAGGAGCTCAAACTGAAGAGCGGACAATACTACACGAAATGGACAGACAGACTCCCAGTAGTAATCAGTCAGCTTAACAATGAAGTTTCTCGCATGACAGGCCTAAAACCTTCAATTGCAATTAAACAAGACAAAGTTCAGCTTAAATCTCACAATCCACAACAAAAAAATTATCCAAAGCTCCCAGGGGTTTATTCTCCGGAAATTCTCACAAATTCTGAGTTTGTTCGATTCCTTTACCTGCCGGGAGAATTAGAAAAGGACACAAAGAGACGAGCAACTGACCCCTATTTCAGTTTAGATGTACATAAAATAGACAGGCACTTTACAACAGCAACTGGTGACTACTATTTTCTTTCTCAAGCCTTTAATCCTAAATCCCCTACAAGATCATTTGCCAGAGCAGAACTTCTCGTCATTCCAAGTGACACAGAAATAAATTGAAAAATAAATTAAAAAATAAAAATGTACAAAAAATGATTGAAACCAGAACAGTTAATAAAATTAGCAAAATCATCGACTCCAAACAACCAGGTTTTGTAACTATTAAGGGTATGAAAGTGAAAGTCGATCCGTTACAGCAGCAAATCCATTGTAAAGATTGCAATCACAGCATTACAGATGAAAAGACAGGTGGAATCCTGCCTCTCGCTGCACTGATTCCAATCATTGCGGGTGCAGTTGGTGCAGCAGGTGGAGTTGCTGGAGGTGTTGCAACGGCAGTGAAAGCGGGCAATGACAGGGCTCACCAGTTAGAGATGCAGAAAATCGCGAGAGAAAAGGGAGTCACAATTAAAGCAGGTGAAGGCGGCCTTTGGGAAAACGAAAACATTTCAAAATCCGACGTCATAAAAGCTATAATGACATTGCATAAAGCAGGATTTACAATGCTCCGGATGTGAAAAGATAAAAGCAGGGATCTGATCAGTAATACTAAAATTAATCAAAAGTTGTTAGTCCAGAGAAGTTCAAGCAAAAGCTAAGGGTGACCACCCAAAAAAATTTTTTTAAACTGATAGAAAAAACATGCCGAAAGCAAATCCAGCAAAAGATTCTGTAAACTCTTATTTTTCTAAAGATTTTTCGCGAAGCCAAAATCTTTCATTTCAGGACAAAAGCAAATATCTTCAAGAACTCTGTAAGCAAAAGTTCAATACAGACCCAGGATACCTAGGCAGCTATGAGAAACAATTAGAAGTAATAAAGCAGCTACAGTCATCAAATCAGTACACCCCAGTAAAAAACCCAGCAGCTGAACACCAACAGAAGAGCCGCAACCTAGTTAACAAGTACCAAACTCTCACAGGGCAAAATGTACCTAAATACCCACAGAATAAACAGGAACAGGATGACCTGGAAAGAACAATCCACCAAATTGAGTCAGAGATGAACCAAGAAGACATTCAATTTGCAAAGAGAACTTTTACAGACCACTACATAGAGTATACCATTCCCGCCAAACACAACACAGCAACATCCACAACAACATCCAACACAACAACGACTCCTGACGTAAATGACTTCAGAGATGACATTCAATCAGTTATCAATCACACACTTAAAACTCGCAAAACCTTCAAGCTTCAGCTCTCGTTTTTATTGGAATTTTATATGCCTACGAAACCCACCAAACATCTTGAATATTACATGACCACTAAGGCTTCACCCTTTAGTCCAACCGATTCACCAGACCCTTTTCTACAAGAAGTTAGTAAAAAGATTGACGCCTTTACATCAAGAGGTTCTGGTTGGGTTGTTACTGGGATTCGAAAAGTTTCAGTTATGATTTTCAAATTCGATCCCCTTAAAGCTTCTTCTTACCTGGAACTACCAACAAAGCTCGCCAATAAAAAGGCATGTATCAACGTGAAGAACTATGACAACTGCTGCGCTTTATGGGCGGTTTTGTCAGCATTATTGTACGACAAGGATAGAGCCCATCCTGAAAGAACTTCACATTATAAGACGTATTTTGACGAGTATTTTACCAAGTGTATCAGCAAAGGAATATTATTTGAGAAAGGAGGTTTAGCAGTCTCTCAAATCCCCAAACTAGAGGAAGTGTTTAATAATAAAATCAGAATCACCGTATTCGAGTGGAATGAAAGCAAAGAGAAAGTTGAAATTGTTAGGAGTAGCAAGAATATTCTAGACGAAGACCCGACCCGACACCCAGCAGCCAGGCGCATAGAAGTCGATCTTCTCATAATTGGAAACTTACAGTCTGAGGCCCATTATGTTTGGATTAAAGATCTTTCTAGGCTTCTCCACAAGCAAATGACAAACCACAAAGAAGCCGTATCTATCTGCAGATTGTGTCTTAAGTATTATTGTGGTGGTAAAGAAAGTCAGGAGGCAAAACTCACAGAGCATGAACTCACCTGTGAGGACCATCCAACTAACTGCTCTCTTCCTTTCGGTAACCAGAAGTATTTACGGTTTAAAAATTATCACAAGATGGAGAAACTTCCCTTTATTGTATTTGCCGACTTTGAATGTTCAAATGTTAACGGCAAGCACGTCCCAAATTCAGTAGCATACGTTTGCATTGGAAATCATGGTCATCTTGGAAATTCTGATGTCATCGAGTATAACCACTTCTTCGGGGAAGACTGTGTTAAACAGTTTATATTTAGAATGCTAGAGTTACGTAGAACATTTAGCTCAATCCCACCTGTGCCAATCAATATGACCGAACAGGATGAGATCAATTTTCAATCAGCGACCCGTTGCTACATATGCAGAAAAGCATTTGAAGACAGTTTAAAGAATCCGAAAGTTAGAGACCATTCGCACTTCGACGGCTGCTTCAGAGGTGCCGCACACAAAACCTGCAACCTAAAGCTAAAAAATAACATCCACGATTTAAATATTTTTCTACATAACGCTCGTTCATACGACCTGCACCTAATCGTTGAAAGAATAGGTGAAATAGAGGGCATTCACCTCGACTGCATAGCTGAGAACAAGGAAAAGTTTAAATGCCTCAACATAACAGAGGTGGGGGCGTCCGGTTCACTAAGTGATTGTTCTGGTTTGGTTAAAATCAAGGATACTTATCTGTTCCTAGCAGCCAGTCTACGCGCATTAAGTAAAAATCTAACAGATGAGCAATGCACTTATACAAAAATCCTGGCACAAATATTAGCAAAACAAGATCCCCTGTCTTTCCAGCTACTCAGAAAGAAAGGCTTCTACCCTTATGAGTATGTGACCGGTTCGCACATCTCGCACATCTTTGAAGGTGAACTTCCACCAAAAGAAAAGTTCTTCTCGCAGCTAAAAAACTCAGGAATTTCTGACAAAGACTATGAGCACGCACAAGCAGTCTACAAACATTTCAACTGTCAAAACTTTTTTCAATACCACATGATTTATCTTTACACAGATGTTTTTCTTTTGGCCGATGTGTTTCAAACCTTCAGAAACACCTGGTACACAGCATATGGTCTTGATCCCGCACATTATGTAAGTTTGCCTGCTACCAGCTGGGAATCTCTACTTAAAATGAAATGGGATGAAAACCCAGACTGGTATGTTGAACTTCTAACCGACATTGACATGTACAATTTTATAGACACAGCGAAAAGAGGCGGCATATCAATCTGCGTGAACAGATATGGAAAGGCGAATAATCCATATCTCAAATCTTATGACCCAACGAAACCCACAAATTATATCGTTTATTTAGACGCCAACAATCTCTATGGCTGGGCAATGAGTCAAGACTTACCGGTGAGAGACTTCCAGTGGCTCCCCGTATCACAAATAAACCCAGCGTTTTCGATACCTGCGATTTACGAGGTTGACGTAGAAATTCCCTATGAACTCCATGATCATTTCTCTGACTTTGCGCCATTCCCGGAGAATATTAACTGCCCAAAGATTATCGAGCACCCAGATGGCTCATGGAGCCTGTCTACAGAAAACGAACACACAGCAAAACTCACCCAAAACCTACACAACAAGACTCGCTACAAAATTCATTATAAGCTGCTACAGTACTTCATATCCTTAGGCTGTAGGGTCACAAATGTACATAGGGCCCTCAAATTTACAGAAGAAGCATGGATGAAACCCTACATAGAAAAAAACACCCAGTTCAGAGCCAAAGCAACCAACAACTTTGACAAGGATCTGTTCAAGCTGGCAAACAACTCTGTATACGGCAAGACTCTTGAAAATGAGCGCAACCGCACGAATCTTAAACTCGTCACCGTTCATGAGCGTGACATCATTCAGAGAAATATTTCTAAACCGACTTTTAAGGAACTTCACGTCTTCAACGATTACTTAGGGGCTGTTCTATTCTATAAGACAAAAGCAACACTCTGCAAACCTATATTTACAGGTGTCACTGTGCTTGATGAATCGAAGCGTCTTATGTACAGTTTCTTCTATGACATGAAACGACAATACGACACTCGTTTAAAACTTCTTTACACTGACACCGACTCTCTAATTCTAGACATTCAGACTAAGGACATCTATCAGGACATGCTTGAACAAAACCACCTCCCCCAAAACCCTTACGATTTGTCAGAGTACCCAGAATCATTTAAAACTTTGAAAGGGGATCAAGTGTTCGACCCATCCAATAAAAAAGTAATTGGTAAAATGAAAGATGTAGAGGCAGGTGATGTTATCTCCGAGTTCATTGGTTTGAGATCAAAATCGTATTTTGTTAAATGCAGTGAAAGCGATGAAAGCAATGAATCAGGAAAAGTAATTAAGAAGTCCAAGGGGATTCCAAAGCATGTAGTTAAGAACTCTCTGCATGAAGAAGCCTACAGAGATGCCCTGTTACATAATAAGAAAACTACACATGAATTTGTAAAGCTTCAGTCGAAGAACCATAATATTTTTACCATATACCAGAAAAAGATTGGCCTGTCAGGGGCAGATAATAAGAGGGTTGTCTTTCAAGACAATGTTACGAGTCTTCCATTTGGGCACTGGAGGTTGAAGTATAAGGTTTAAAAACGTAGGTTGAAGTATAAGGTTTAAAAACGTAGACTAAATTTAAAAAATAATGACAAAAAATAATGACGACAAATATTTTTCTGGAACAGTTGGCAAAAGAGCTAGAAATCCCAAACTTTAAAGGCGTCTTTATGAAGGATACATTACCTGAATCCCACGCACTGAAAGAATGTGGCATCGAAGAATGTGGCATCATGAACTTTGACACTGGCGAGAAACCAGGGTCTCACTGGGTTTGCTGGGTGATTGATCCAAACAGAAAGCATAAGTACTACTACTTTGATAGCTATGGGACGGGCGTTCCTGATGAGCTAAGGGAATATATGGGAGCTCCAAAAATCTACCGCTCAGACTTTATTCTGCAGGGGCTTAGCAGTGATATTTGCGGAGAGCTGTGTATGACTGTTTTATATGCAATGACTAAGACTCAAAAAAGCTATAGGGAAATCATTTTAAGTTTAAATGTTTAGTTTTTGCATAGTTTTTCGCATAGTTTTTGAAGACAGTTTCGATATCATTTCTCAATTGGCTCATGTCATCAATGCTATTCAGATGTACATGTTGCTCATTGAGCTGCTCATAAAGTTTTTGAATGCTTTGAAACTCGTCTTCTGAAATGAACTTGTCTTCTATTGCTTTTGAAATATACCCGGTGATAGAAGACTGGATGCTTTTCTGTTTTGCTTGCATTTCCTGCAGATGCTTTAGCTTCTGGCGTCTGCTTCGAGTTAGAGCTCCTGTAACCGCTGAAATGAGACCACACGAGGCCCCAATAATTCCAAGTGGAATGGCGATTGGTGCGGTGATCATGGGAAGTGTAGAAACAGCAGCTGCAGATCCGCTTAGAATTGACACTGACCCGAGAACCATATTAATATACTCGAAAGCTTGACACTGGCCGTTGAAGCGTTTCAGTTTTTTAGAGTTTTTCATAATGGCGGTTTCAATATCCATTCGCATTTTCTGAATCTCTACAAGTCGGAACTGTTGAGAGTTGCAGGTAAAAGTATTGATTGTAGGATAGAGAGGCGCACTAGGTGCTATATTTGGTTGCGGGTCATACAGAGAATCATTTTCGGCCATTTTTTATAGGTAAAAAATTTTTTTTCTATTTTACGATCGGGCGTCTTCTATGTCAATGTCAGGGAGATTGTGCTGTCGCTCTAGGCGACTAATTCGTCTCAAAGTTTTCCCCCACTTGTTATAAATTCTATCCAGATAGCTTGTGTGCGTGGCAACATCTCTTTCTATCTTTTTTATTTTTGCTACATTTTGATTAATGGTTGTTCTCCAAGCGGTAAATAAGGCATCAGTCTCAGCTTTTGAATTTGATTTTGCATTGATTTCCGATCTGAGAGTTTGAGCTAGAGTCTCAACGATGGCGGTCAGCCTTGCTATTTTTGCCCGCAAGTCTTCAATGTTTATTTGATGATGGTGTGCTGACCTTTCCAATGGTTTTAAGCGGTCTCTAATCGGTCCGATCTCTGGGATCTTTTCTTCAACGTTAATGTAGCGCCTGTCAAGGAAAGCAAGCGAGTGTGCAGTGGAGCCACTAGTAGATTCACCAGCAAAGTTTATGGACATTTTTGTTTGTTTTTTTTAAATTACGCTACTGTTCTTTTCTCTTTGTTAATCATCACGAACTGATAAGGCTTATTCCACTTCTCAAAGCATAGGTTAACAAATTCTTCCTGCGATACCTTTCGATCAAATGCAGGTTTAGTAAAATGGGCAGGAGCAATCACCTCGTTACTTAACCTCTTCAGTCGGTCTTGCGGTATGGTTGGGAACAAGAGGATCAGATTGCAGTTCCCACGAATAGTTTTATTTGGCAACTCAAACCAGTTTTGGGTAATATAGATTACATTACAGTTGTTGTGTCGACCCCTGGTGAAATAGTTTTCAATTTGCTTCTGGGGCCCTGTCATGCAGTCATCAAAGACAATCAAGTGCTTCCTTCCCTTTTCTAGTTCATCAGGCTGAGGGAGAAGTTTAGTTTTAGGATCAATTTGCGGGTCCCCATATGTGAACACTTTAATGTCGTGCCACTTTTCATTATCTGGGATATGGCTAGCATATTCACTGGCGACAATTTCTGGATCATTGGGCAGCTTGGATTGGTTATTAAAACACTGAATGATATGCTCCTTTTTTAGTTTGTTCTGTAGACCTGCAATCAACATCTTATACTCATCTTGATACAGAGTGGGTGAGTAGATGTGCAGTGTGTCATAGTCAAGAAATCCTGGCCTGAGAAGCATGTTAAAGATTCTGAATGTCTTCCCTGAGCCTGATTCTCCAACAACAATACATCTGAAGTGACTAGGAATTGCCTCGTTATGATTAAATTTGATTTGGTTCCGCGTCCAATGAGGGTTGAAGTCATTTGAAAAATCCATTTTAAAGTAAAAATTAAAATAAAAAAAAACAACATGAATTTCGCTGGCGTCGTAAATCAACCTTCCAACACTTACAAGCTGTCGTTCCTAGACTCTAGGTACATCAACACAGACGAAATCACAAGACAAGACGCCTCGCAAAACGCAAAACTTAGTGACCTATCAAAACGTATACAAGCCCTAGAATCGGAGAATTCTGCATTGAAATCAAGAGTCGCTGCACTAGAATCGGAGACAAATCTCCTGGAAATAAGGACAAATACCCTGGAACCGCAGACAAATGCCCTAGAATCAAAGACAATCGCCTTGGAACGCCGAATGGCAAATCGCCTTGAGTTCACGGCCGCGGACCGTAAGGGCATCGCCGACGCGGCAGTAGAAAGCAACTGTGTAAAAATACATTCGGCCTTTATATTTTCTGCACTTATGGACGCAATATCGGCGCTACAGATAAAGACATATGGTCATGAAAAACAATCCTGGACAACTTTGTTACACGAAATAAAAAATTTGAAACGAGGCAACCGTGGCAGACCGTCTTGCGATTCGAACACAAACCTTCCCAAATTTACTTTAACAACGTTAGTGTCTCTGGCACTGGGTCCATAACCGGTGCGTGTGTGTGTGTGTGTGTGTGTGGTTTTTTACTTATATATGTCTTTTGCTATTAGTCTTGTACCCCCACACGTCTTGTACCCCCAGAAAGCACCTTAGTCGTATTTAAAACCGCTGCCTTTTTTAAGATCGGCTCTCATCTTAGCATAAACAGATGGATCAATGCTATCAGCGCTTGGTGCCAATGAATTTGGTGCGAGTGGTTGAACATTTTGTTGAACATCATTTATAGTGTCCTTGATCTTCTTCGCAGCTGTGACTACACTTCCCGCCGCCTCGGCAGCATTTTTTATATTTTCTTTGTTCTCACTGATGACTTTGAAAATCTTTGCCCCCTGGGCGATCAAATCAGCAATACCGTTACCCGATCGCTCTTTTCTTGGATAATGACCAGCTGGAAAAAGTCCAGATCCTCTTTTAATGAGCTTTAATTCGTTCTCATCGTAGTATTTAGGGACGTCTTTTTCGAAGATTAGTGGCATTTTTTATGTGAAAAAAAATTATTTTTTATTGAACCTTGAAAATAAAAGTTCTCTTGCTCTTTTATCGATGTACTTCTTTTCTAGCATTTTATCAAGAATATGAACAAACTCTTTTCTATTCTCATCCTTTAAACCTGTCTTTGCTGCTCCTAGGAGAACGACTAGTCGCTTGTAGACTTCAGGCATCCCTGTGCCGGTACTTGCAGCTGATGTATCTGGTGATGTCTCTGGTGATGTCTCTGGTGATGTTTCTGGTGATCTAATGTCTTGCCTTGGTGTGAAAACTCTGTTTGAAATTCGCTGCATTCTATCTGGTGAGAATTGCTCTAGATGCCTCCATACTTGTGGATTTGCCGTTTTGTAATTAGCTACTTGAGTTGGATCTGCTGTCTCAAGTTGAGAGAGTACATCTTCTGCTGTTAATTTTTGAGGGCTTTGTTGTTGCTGAGGCATCTCTTGTTGCTGAGGTATCTCTTGTTGCTGAGAGAGTTGTTTTTGCTGTTCCTGGTAATTTATGACTTCTAGCTGATCGGGCAGGTCAAACCATTGTTTAAAGTGCTTATACT
Source organism: Macrostomum cliftonense (assembly GCA_950096795.1). Classification (NCBI taxonomy): domain Eukaryota; kingdom Metazoa; phylum Platyhelminthes; family Macrostomidae; genus Macrostomum; species Macrostomum cliftonense. The sequence goes on along the minus strand of CATNEM010000104.1, from coordinate 1,680,578 downwards.
TTCTAAAGCTGTTTAGGTTTACCCCATTGTCATGTAAAAATTTGAGTATATCAGGGACTTTAAGGATGTCTATGTCTCTTTGTAAAGCAAAAGTCACCAGATCTTTATAATTGTTTAGCTGTTTCGCAGAAATAGTTTCTTGATTTTTAGTCATGAAGTTGAGCAATACTTGGGTGAAAGCAACTTTCTTTGAGGTGTTTTCTCCTTCCCCGGCCGCGCCTTCTTTGATGACTCCAATACTTTCTTTCGTTATCTCAAGATGATAATCCACAGGATCAGTAAAAATATTTTTACGCCAGACACTAACACCAAAGACGCGTTTGCCTTCATATTCTACTGGCCCAAAGAAGTTATCTGTTACTTTTAATTTTTGCTGAGATGTTTCTTGCAAAGCCTGAGAATCTTGTGAGGCCGGTGGAATTTTATTCAGCGTATTCTGAAACTGGCTCTCTTGAATCTCATCAACAGCTTCCTTAACTGTTTCAATTGATTTCTTTGCTTCGGTGTATCCCGGCTTGTGAAACTCAGTGGCGGCTTGGATAAACTCATTGTAGGACTGCTGCTCTTTGTTAATTAACCCAGTGACTCGTTTTTCAGCTTCTGCAAGCTTCTCCAAGTCAGAGATGTAATGAGAATTTTTTCGCTTCATTTTTTTATTTTAATTTTTTAAGTTAAAAAATGAACGATCCTCTGACGCCAGTTTTCTATAAAATCAACAAGCCTATCTTGAGTGATGACAGCACAATCAAAGCGACTCAAGTAAGAGTCCCCAGTCATGAAAATCAGAATGAAACTAATTTGGGCCCCGGTCAAACGCTAACATTCACTTACACTGGGTGTTCATCTCTGGTCAGCGTTCACAGTCTAAGGAGCGGGTTTTACATGACATTCCAATACAAGACTAAAGGTGGTACAAATGCTGCTGGTGCTAATACTGACAAGCATGACGCTGATGTCACGCTAATCAGCAACTTCTGGGCCTACATGTTTAAGGAGTTTAGCGTGTCAAACGGGAGTACAGAGCTGGAGAGAATTGCCAACTTTGGTGTAGTGTATGACACTCAATGTCTCATTGAAAACCCAGATTTTATTCAAATTGGTAGCGGCGCTGGCTTCATCCCTAATGAGGAGAAAGGAGACGTAAATGATTCAGGTTTTGCAAAAAGAAAGGGGAGATATAACTATGCATTGGCGGGTGCTGATGATGGCGCAAAGAATCCTCAGTATAGAAATGTAGATATATTTATACCTTTGAGATTCATGAGCGGGTTCTGCAATACTTTTAATCGCCTGACCAGCAACTTTAGCTACACGTTTAGGCTTACTAGGGACGATCGCAACAGGAGTGTTTGGACAGGAGCTGAGCATACTAGAATGGAAGTTAAGCTAGCAGGAGTTGAGCTGTACTTGGAAATCATTGAACCAAAGACAGCACTGAAAGCTGAATATTTGAAGGCTATTGAAAAAGACATTGATGTTGCTTACACAGCTTACATGTGCAGGGATGAACGCAATGAAAGAAGGCAACAGATTTGTATTAAGGAGGGTTCTTGCAGCAACCCAAGGTACATTATTGTCAGTTTGAGAGATCCATTAACTATAAGTCGTTATGAACATGGAAATGTGCGAACAGTTCAGCATGAAATCAGTGATAATCTTTACCCGGCAATGCCACAGAATGGAGATTTTGCAACAAACAAAATTAGTAAATTTTACTGCGAGCTGGTTGACTTAGCCGTAAAGGAGAACAACGGAATCGCCATTACGGCATGGCAGTTCAAGACTCTTTTCCCCATTTTCGGTGCAGACGTGTCGGCCAGGCAAATGCCTACTGACAACAGTCCGGTGAATATTGTGACCAATATCGACAGAAGTGAGGCAACACCCGTTGACCTTTTTATCATCTATGCATTTGAGAGGAAAATTAAGCTGAACATGATTAATAATTCTTCGAGTAAGGTTTAAAATATTTTTTTTTGTAAAAAAAATGGAAGCGATTGCTGAAAGACTAAACAATATCGTGTCGCATTCGAAGGAAAGTATCCCAATTACAATAACTGGTCGACTTACAGATTCAAGTGGAACTTTTATTGAAAAACTTGAGCAACCCATTCGTCTGGACCCAGAGGCAAATTACCATGTTTATCTTAATGACTTTACTGGCTGGTCAAATGTCCCCAACGTGACAGAAAAGAATAACATGTTTTATTACAAATGGAAACAAATTGGAGGCGAAGTGAAAGAATTTCCAGTTAAATTCCCTGTGAGCACACAGAGCGTGGACACTTATAACTACTTTCTGGAGAACGTTTTTACCAAAAGGGGGCATTTTGAAACTCCTGATGCTAGCAAACCCGAGAATAAACTATTTCCTGTTAAATTGTCCTATGATCTCACTGTAATGAGAGTGGTCATGCAAGTTCATAAAGACGCAGAGGTAGAGTTTAAAGATGGCACTTGGTATCGGGAGTTGGGATTTGAAAAGAAAGTTTACAAGGCTGAAACCGCAGCACCACCCGCAACTCCTTCGCCGGGGGCGGTTATGTTGAGCCGCCAGCCAGCACGCGGTTTATTCATGGCTGAAAATATCGCGGATATTGTTAAAAGTTTGAACATTTTGATCCGAAGCAATCTCAGTCTGGACTGGGTCTTCAAGGGAAAGCGATCAAATATTTTGTACAACATTTCTAACTCAGTTGCTGGTGGACAGATGATTGTTGAGAAACCCAATCCAGTAAAAAGAGTTGTGCTCTGTAACAAAGAAATTAATGAAATAGTGCTACAGTTTGAGACAGAAGATGGAGAAGCTGTTGATTTTAACGGTGAAGAGTTTGCAATGACAATTATTATTGAAAGAATGTGAGAAAAAAATAATATGAAATAAATTACATTTGCTTAATAATTTCTGCAAAGTTATAGTAGCTGTCGTAATCTTTAATAGTTACTCCATGCAAATAATGCCAGTGAATCTTAACCGCTTGATTAAGATTCGGGATAGTTGGTTCAATGTTAGGCCAGAATTTTTTCATATATTCTTTGCATTCCTTCTTGCATTGGTACTTAGATTTGTAATTGGGATGAGGCTTAACATAGTAAGATCCTGGAGAGACAGTTGGAAGCATTTTTATTGAAAATTTATAATTTTTTTTCGGGGTGAGTACCCTGCGTTGATGCTTGAATGTCTTTAGGTTGCCAGAATGAGGCTTAGGTTTAATGTCTCCAGATAATAGCGTGAGGTCCATTGAACTCGCCAGGATAAACAGAATAATGGATTATGGATTATGATTTTTTTGCATGTTACGAGGTTTTTGTGGCTGACCCAGGTTTTTTCCTCTGTCCCAGAGGACCCATTGGGAAAAAGGTACGAATCTATGGGGACATATTAAATTTAGGCTAGTGAACGGGATCTGGTGACTTTTGGTCAAAAGGGGGGGGTACCCTATTTTTGCTGAAGTGCCTGGGGATATTTAATTTAGTGTTTGAGAAGGGTGTTTGAGCATGTTACGAGTTTTTATGACTGTCCCAGGTTTTTTTCCCTGTCCCAGATGACCCATTGGGGAAAAAGGTACGGATCTGTGGGGACATTAAATTTAGGCTAGTGAATGGGATCTGGTGACTTTTGGTCAAAAAGGGGAGGTACCCTATTTTTGCTGAAGTGCCTGGGGATATTTAATTTAGTTATAGGCGCATATAGAAAAGGGCGATTCTTACTGTCCCGAAAGCCCCGTCTTGCATTCTACTATGGGCATATCTTGCTATACGGATTTGGTGAGTTAGTAAAATATAACAGTCAAAATGCTTCAAGCTGCTTCCCAATTTTTCAATTAAATTCCGTTTTAGGATCCAGGCCAGCTACGTAGTGGAGGGGCTCAGCTCTCAGACCGGCCATTGATCAGGTTGATGCTGGTCGCCTTTGTTGCTACCCACCAATTGCGCCACTGAGCAAGGATCGGCTCTCACAGTCAAACATTCCTCAGTTGGTGCTGCAGTCACTTAAAGACCACCTCACCTCGCAAGCATTGCCTTGCCACGTGGTGAACGCAGCTCCTCCTGGAAAGGCGGGAGAGCAGCTCCGGGTTAGCACCAGCTTCCTGGAGAGGCGGCTGCTGCGAAGTCTCAACACTTTGCAAGGTCAGCTATTTGTGTCACTGAAGTGGCTACTGAAGAAAGCCATCCACCACAATGGTTTCAAGTCGTACCATGCCAAGACAATCACATTTCGAATGCTGGAAAATACACCGGCCGAGGAGTGGAACAAGGACAACCTTGTGCGACTCATAAATGCTCGCTGAATATGCTTGAGACTGACTGCAAATCAGGGAGTTCAGACGCTCGAATTATGGATCACTTCTTCCTAAGGGACGCTGCTGTATACCTGAGAGGTATTGAACCCACATCAGCAGAGCTGGTGAGCGAAGCCTTGAATAAGGCAGAGGCTGCGGTGAGAGACGTAATCAATAGGCTACCCGAGCTGCTGCAAGAGTTTACAGAAAGTCGGCAGCCTTTAACCAATTCGGGTCGATTTTACTTTCACCCGTTTCTCATTATGCCGCTTATTAACCATGCTACACCTGCGTCAGATGCGACAAAATGCCAGTATCATGAGATCTATGGAGTCGTGAAAGAGGCCCTGCTCCTAGTGTCAGATGGAGACCAAAGCAAAGAGTCACAAAAGGCTCTCTTTGAACTGATTGATAGATTGCCAGACTGCGCCCGGTCAACGAGAGAGTGTCTCAGGGTGCTTGGCTTCATTAAGTTCGGTAGCGGAGAAGCTGCAGCAAAAGCTTTGATCGATATCCAGCAGTTCAGTGTTTGCAGAGGCATCGACTGGACCTCCGACAGGTCCGCGAGTGACGCCACGACGGATTTTGTTTGGCAACACCTAACTAGCCAAGACTCCGCTTGGAAGTTCTGCTTTGAATGGCAGCAAAAACCAATTTTGCCGATTGAAAATGCCATAATTAAAAGATACTTTCCACTCAATGTCGGTAACTACGAAACCTACTTTTATGTAAATTTTGACGCACTGCTGCAGGCTCTCAGATTCGAGCTGGTTGGATCGCGAAGCTCTGTGGCTCGAAACTGGATCCGTGATGTGGCGCACATGGCTGAGGCAGACGAGCAGGAACTGGTGGTAGCGGCATCGAATTGCGAAGATCCAAAGCTGCTGCTGCTGTTGCGCAGAAAATGCGCGAAAATTTTTGGCGATGTGCCCGATTGGCTGGAGACAAGAGCGCGGGCTATTCATGACATGCGTGCATTCGCTCGGCGCTTTAACATTAGGGCCTTTAGTGCTGGACTTTAACCTGTAGTAATGTTTTAGACATACGAGCGTACGCTATCATAGGACAATGCACGCGCAAAACTTTTTTTCGCAGTAATTTCCACGGAGTAAACGAGGGCTGCTTGGTCCACTTCGTTTTTTGACCATTTCTTCCATTATTGTTATTGCAGTAGCTATAGAACTGACACATCGAAAGAAGCTGAAGTGTCTTTATTCAAAAGCTGTGAAAGGGGGCTAAAGAAAGGTTACTGTTTGCGTGCCTCAGAAATGCAGACAGATAGACATATGCAAATA
>CATNEM010000104.1:1625000-1670000 GCA_950096795.1 Macrostomum cliftonense | reverse complement strand
AATGGGGGAGATTGAAAGAGTGGCAGAAAATGGGGGGAGATTGAAAGAGAGGCAGAAAATGGGGGAGAATGACAGAGGGGCAGAAAATGGGGGAGATTGACAGAGGGGCAGAAAATGGGGAAGATTATTAAAGGGGATATGAAGGAGGGATAAACAGGGGGAGATCAACGCAGGGTAAAACAAGGGGAATATTTACAGAGGGAACAATTGGAACGGGGGACTCACAGAGTGGAGAGAAAAATAAAAAGCAAGAGCCAGGAAGAGGGAGAAATGTTGGGTTGGGAGCACCGGATTGAGAGTTCGGTAAGCATATACAGGTACGGTATTTTAATAGGCAATAAAAACATTTTGAGGCTCAAGTCAGAACATCTCAGATGTGGAAAATACGCATTATTTTTCCCCTGCACCTTCGTCTCTTCCATTCGGAAATGTCAAAGTCGAACTGGGACAATTCATTCAACCCAAACTGACTGACGAATTTCGAGAGTTATATAAGCCTTAGCTACTTTACTTTCCGTGCCCCAAGGGGATGAGGGAGAGTCCTATAAGCTTCTATCGGTTTAGCTTTCTTCGTGTCTGCCCTGTCCGTGAGGGATGGAGACTTACCGCCCACACATCATACACACATACAGAGACACCGCACACTCCGCACTAGAAGCAAGACATGACGACACTGGGGTTGGTTTCTAGGGGAAGAAGATGGAGTATAAGCACAGATGATGATTGGTCGAGATGGAGTTTGGAAGCTTGGAAGGCCAGATAGATAGGAACTGGGCAATATATGTAACTAACTCAAACTCTGAACCAAACTCCTTGCCTATCCATTGCTTGCCATTGCAAAAGAAACAGGACAAAAAGCAACTCAATAATGTTCGCACAAGTCAACAGTTGGCGATAAATCAGGAACGAACAATATAAACCGGTAAGCATTGAGTAAAAATAAACTTTGTCTCAGTCTCACCCATTCTCAATCTCACTCATTCTCAGTCTCACCCATTCTCAGTCTCACCCATTCTCAGTCTCACCTGTTCTCAGTCTCACCCATTCTCAGTCTCACCCATTCTCAGTCTCACCTGTTCTCAGTCTCACCCATTCTCAGTCTCACCCATTCTCAGTCTCACCTGTTCTCAGTCTCACCTGTTCTCAGTCTCACCTGTTCTCAGTCTCACATGTTCTCAGTCTCACCCATTCTCAGTCTCACCTGTTCTCAGTCTCACCCATTCTCAGTCTCACCCATTCTCAGTCTCACCTGTTCTCAGTCTCACCCATTCTCAGTCTCACATGTTCTCAGTCTCACCCATTCTCAGTCTCACCTGTTCTCAGTCTCACATGTTCTCAGTCTCACCCATTCTCAGTCTCACATGTTCTCAGTCTCACCCATTCTCAGTCTCACATGTTCTCAGTCTCACCCATTCTCAGTCTCACATTTTCTCAGTCTCACCCATTCTCAGTCTCACCTGTTCTCAGTCTCACCCATTCTCAGTCTCACCTGTTCTCAGTCTCACATGTTCTCAGTCTCACCCATTCTCAGTCTCACATGTTCTCAGTCTCACCCATTCTCAGTCTCACATTTTCTCAGTCTCACCCATTCTCAGTCTCACCTGTTCTCAGTCTCACATGTTCTCAGTCTCACCCATTCTCAGTCTCACCTGTTCTCAGTCTCACATGTTCTCAGTCTCACCCATTCTCAGTCTCACATGTTCTCAGTCTCACCCATTCTCAGTCTCACCTGTTCTCACAGTCTCACATGTTCTCAGTCTCACCCATTCTCAGTCTCACCTGTTCTCAGTCTCACATGTTCTCAGTCTCACCCATTCTCAGTCTCACCTGTTCTCAGTCTTACAACACTATCAGTCTCATCCATTTCAGTCGTTCTAAGCTTAACTCAAACCCAGCATCATTCCCTCTGGCCCTCATTCGTGACAGGGGAACAGAGAGCTGCCATTGACACGGAAAGCTCCCTTAGGTGAGAAAGTTCACACTTAAACAAAAAATAGCGAGGTGACGGAAAAAACGCGTCGTTAAAATAAGTTGAAGCTAAGCGAGAGAAATTTCGGGTGTTAAAAAAGTAGCTATAATAGGGGAAAAACCTTCGCAAAAAAGCCTTTCCATACCCCAGCTACCCGTTGAGCAAAGTCACTTCCCTGGAGAGAGGGGGGAATATAAAATGGAATGAACAAGTATGCCTACGTCCAAGGTAGGCAAGGAGATGATGGTTAGAAGCAAAGGATCTCTTGCCCCCGTCCATGGCCGCGGTGGAAAGAGCACTGTAATTTTTTTTCTTGAGTCACGTAGCAACAATACCTTGCGATGAAGCGGAGCGCAGAATTTACTAACCAACTGCATGGAGGTGTGGAAAAACGTGAATTTCACCTACTGACTTAGCTTTAGGATTAGTCTTTCTGCTCCCTCAATATTTACCGTTTGTTGTATAAAAGGATTTGCCCCTCTGAAGTGAATGCGCCGCTCACTTGGTGAGATTACTAAAAGTACGAGCGTACTTATTTTACACGCAATAAAATAAAGTGAAATACATTATTAATACGAGTAATACTGAAATATCGCTTGACTAGTAACTGAAATGAATACGTTTAATGGCATTGATAATTTGAGCTTTCGGGGGGGTTTCGTTTTTATCGGGTGTCTGCTAGCGTGAATATGCAGTGCGTGAGCTCAGTGAGTTTCAGGATATAGATTAGATTAGATCCCCCCTATTTATCCTCTTCCCACCCTTACATCCGCGTCCTCACGCCAACATCCGGAATTCTCGCGCTATAAGCTAGACTCAGCTTCTCCCCCCAATCGCATAATAGGAAGGTTAGTCATCTTCTTCTGCAAGCTAATCTATTATATAATATTATCCTTGAAAGCCAAAATGAACGGAGCGCTGAGTGCTCGTCAGCTCAGCAAAATATTGACAGTTCAGTTTGGTGCTTTAGCGCGCATGCAGCAGAGAAAAAGGGGAGGGAAGTCCCAACCAACCTTAGTATTTATTCTAGCTTAGTATGCCTGTTTGCTTTTCTCAATAATACGTCCTCAACGCTACTTCCTAATCTGTTCTAGTTGAAGCTCTTCAGAATGTCTTTTACACCACAGTCTACAATTAATAACGTTTCCATAATTTGCATGATTCTGGCTATAATTCAAAATGCTCTAAATTACCATCGATTCCCTTAGTTTCTGTCAGAGTTTTCATCAAACTCCCTTCATTCCTGTCAGAATATCTGTCAAACCCCCCTTCATTCCTGTCAGAATATCTGTCAAACCCCCTTAATTCCTGTCAGAATATCTGTCAAACCCCCCTTCATTCCTGTCAGAATATCTGTCAAACCCCCTTTAATTCCTGTTCCATTCCTTATAAGAAAATCTGTCAAACCCCCTTGATTCACGTCAGAATGTTCCTCAAACGCCCTTGATTCCTGTCAGAATGTTCCTCAAACCCAGTTAATTCCTGTGAGTGCACTTATTTCTATTTCAATACAAGAAGTCGTTAAGAACCCCAATCGTAGACAACGCACTCCAAGTATTCATACCATGTAAAACAGCGATTATTTCCTTTACGCATAATAAACCGGAGACACTTACATGAAAAATTCCTCACAATATGCGTCCAGTACGAAACACTATTGGTCATCAATCAGGGTTAGACACTGTGTTCGCTATAAAACCAGAACTTTCTCGCATACGCGCGCAGATTGAGCAAGAAAGATTGAGGAGGACGAGCAACATGGGAAGACACGGAGTCCGAGTTAGTTCGCGCCTGCTGCGGTGAAGATTTTTACACACATGCGAACACACAGCGCATACATTTAGTCGCCGTGCATATCGATTTCCACGAGGATCCTTCAGCAATTCTAATCGATAATCTTGTGCTCCTGTCTGGGAGGCAACACATTCGAAGAGACAGACAGACAGACAGACAGACAGAGAGACCCTACCCCTGTATTGATCGCGGAATGATTGATGTCACTTTTCAACCCCCATTTTTTATCACGATCGGATGATCCTCAGAGAGAAGAGCAGCCTTTTTTGTTGACAATTTGACAAATGTGAAAATCTCAGCCCCAAATCCCTTCTCGATGGCCCGATCTTCCTAGAATTCTCTGTTTTTTTTTCAAGCGATTAATAGAAACTCGAACATAATATAATCCCACATCCCATATCTTTGTCAACCAGGGAGCGCCCATGGGCCAGTCCTCCTCCAGCAGCAGCAGCAGCAGCTCTGAACCCCCTCCGCCGCTGGGTTGGCTGAACGTTCGCAGGCTCAGCAGCGGCGGCATCCAAGCTCGATGGCGATGGACCGCCCCAGTAGCTACCAGCCACCTCCTGCTGGTTCCTTCGTCGTCGACTGCCCTGTCTGACACAGCTAGCGCCGAGTCCCAGACCAAAGGCGCCTCATCGGCGCTCCCAGCTCGCAGGGTCCGCCTCAGTCCGAGCACGGACAACTATTCAGCCGATGGACTGCAAGCTGACACGGCCTACAGGGTGTGCCTTCAATTCACCACACTTAACGGCCAGCCAGCATTAACCCGTGAAAATTTGACAAATTATTTTGAGCAACACCGGATTAAACCGTTGGAGTCGATGTACTGCCTGGATGCGGGCAGTCAGCAGACACACATTCCGGCTGGTGTTGGCAGTTGCATCGGCGCCTTTTGCGCTCTGCTGCTGGTCTTGACTCTGGTCCTGCTTTCTCGGCGGACTAAACGCTATCGAAAGCTCAGCGAAAGACAATCGTCATCGAAACGTGTGGCTCAAGAAAGTGCCGCGGCGGCGGCGGCGGCTGCGGCTGCTGCTGCTGCTGCTGCAGCGGCGGCTGCTACGACAACTGTTGCTGTCCCATCAACGACTTCGTCAACGCCGCCACAGCAACCGCCGCCACCGCCGCCGCCGCCCCCTCCGCTGGCTACGCCGAGCACGTGCGATCCGGATTCCTTGTTAGATTCTGCATCCGCTTCCGCCTGCGCCGAGCAGCCGCCACCAACGCTAACTTCCGCCGCTATAGAAATGTCGGCGCCTTTGATCTCATCGACGTCACAGTGTACTATTATTAATAACGGGCGTCAAGTGATTCAGGTGAACGAAACGGACGAATATTCGATTGATCTGCGTCACTGCGAATCGTTGTCAAGGCAACAGAGTCTGCGAGTTGGAGATGCAGATGCAGAAATAGCGGAAACGCCGGTTGATGATCAAAATGAATCTGCTGAAGACTGTAAAGAGTCTGCGGCGCTAGAAAGATCGGCTCTTTTGTACACTCAGCTGATTGAGACACTTTAAAATAATAGAGTACCCTCTTGTTGATATTCATCTCTGTGTAAAATGTGTTACCTCAAACCCATTGTTGACTTCTTATTGATTTTGAAACTCATTTCATAACTGTTAACATTTAAAATAATCCATTTTAATGATTGTTTTCTCAATAAATGTTTAATTAACAGAAAACGAAGGTTCGTTTATTAAAATTTTGGCAAAAATAAGATTATTTCGGAATATCTAATACATAATTAGACATTAAATATAGTAGATACAAAGATTAGATAGAAAATTATTACTTTCCACAGCTCAAAGCCCGTATTAATCTGACTGAAAGATAAATTTAAAATTTTCAACCAAGTTTTTTGTTTTATTTTTTTAAATTAAAGTAACAGAAAAACTCTTGCTTACTGAGTAATTCAAAATTTACAATTTTCGAAAGTTGAGAAATGTACTTTAAATACAGAAAACTGTTTAGTGCTTCGTAGAATTAAAAGTGGTAAGCATGTTATTATATTTTGCACAAGCAATCTAGAATAAATAATTAAATATAATTTACAAGTGCGAAAATCTTTAAACCATTTGGTAAAGTTTCAACTTTTTCTACTAATAGTAACATACTAGAAGCAAAAAAAAATAATTTTGATTTTAATCACCTTGTGGGTTAAATTTCAATGAAGCATTAATGTCATTTACAACCACAAAAAATCTTTAACGGCAAATGAGAACATTTCAAATGTTTATAAATACTTTTAGTCCCAAAATTTGAATATCATGCATTTTTTACGATGCAACAGACTTATCGGGTGGAAAATTTCAAAACATTCGGCACCTGCTCATTGGCCGAGACAAGGGCTCCAATGCTGCCTACCTGGGCGCCAACCTTTAAAAAATGATGCCTAAAATCTGCCCGATGCAATCTGAACGCTCGGGCGTTTTCAAATTCGCGCCGAAATAGCGCGTGACGGAAGCAGTTGCCGCCAATGTAGACATTGTTGACCTGAGCGTCCGAAGCGAATGATAGAATTGTGCTGAACAGGTTGAAGCTGAACAGTGACACCAACGAGTGGGCGACGTCCTCGCGTCGGGCTCCCTCTGAAATGGAAGATATTGCGCCTTTGTCGTGTCATCTATTCATAATGCCATAATTCATAATTACTGACTTGTCAAGTAGTTCAATACGAATATCTGCCCACTTTTTTAAAAATGATAACTTTAAAAAAATATGGAACAACCAGTTGTCTTATCATCCACCTCTTTCCCCTCTAGGTGTGTGATCTACCCCCTCTCTCCCTCCCCAGTGTGTGATCTTACCCCCCTCTTTCCCTCCCCAGTGTGTGATCTTACCCCCCCTCTTTCCCTCCCCAGTGTGTGATCTTACCCCCCTCTTTCCCTCCCCAGTGTGTGATCTACCCTCGTCTCTCCCCCCCAGGTGTCTGATCTAACCCCTTTCTTCCCCCCAGTATGTGATCTACCCCCGTCTCTCCCTCCCCAGCGTGTGATCTTACCCTCCTCTCTCCCTCCCCCAGTGTGTGATCTACCCCCTGTCTCCCTTCAAGGTGTCTGATCTACCCTCCTCTCTCCCTCCAAGGTGTATGATCTACCCTCCTCTCTTCCTCCCAGGTGTATGATCTACCCTCCTCTCTCCCTCCAAGGTGTATGATCTACCCTCCTCTCTCCCCCCAGATGTCTGATCTACCCTCCTCTCTTCCTCCCAGGTGTCTGATCTACCCTCCTCTCTCCCTCCAAGGTGTATGATCTACCCTCCTCTCTTCCTCCCAGGTGTCTAATCTACCCTCCTCTCTCCCTCCAAGGTGTATGATCTACCCTCCTCTCTTCCTCCCAGGTGTATGATCTACCCTCCTCTCTCCCTCCAAGGTGTATGATCTACCCTCCTCTCTTCCTCCCAGGTGTCTAATCTACCCTCCTCTCTCCCTCCAAGGTGTATGATCTACCCTCCTCTCTCCCTCCAAGGTGTATGATCTACCCTCCTCTCTTCCTCCCAGGTGTCTAATCTACCCTCCTCTCTTCCTCCCAGGTGTCTAATTTACCCTCCTCTCTCCCTCCAAGGTGTATGATCTCCCCCCTAATCCTGCAATGAGAATTACCCTTGGTCACAGCCGCGTCAGCAATTTTGCCCAAATGCACGAGCGGAATGTCGCCATCATAGGCGCCAAACGGATGCAGCGGATCCTCAGCCGTCAGCTCCTGTATCTTCAGATCGACGCGGCCGCGATCGCCAGACTCGGCCAGTCGGACAATTTCAGCAAAATCGGTGGTGCCCAAAAGCAGACTAGCCAATCCGGCCAGAGTCTTGCAGGAGAAGAATGACAGAGACAGGCGAACAGCTTCGCCGCGCTCGTTAACGATGCACATGCCGACACTGCTGCCTGCGTTGACTAGGACTGCCGGGAACTTGTTCACTCCTAGTGGAGCTTCAGCAGCTGGTGAACGAGGGTTTTATGAATTGAAGTGAATCAATGTTATCTTTAACGATTTGAGAATCAACTTTTGATTTTTAACAAATAGTTTTGTAAATTTGATTGAATTTTTAATAAAATTTTTATATCTGATCTTAAAAAGTCTTTGTAGACTATGCATGGTGCCGTGAGCTTGGGAATCAACTGGCCGTTTCCATTGGTAACACATAAAGAAGTAAGACGCTATTGGTTCATAACCGTCACGTGATGGCTGATTTGTCTAATAGCCGCTTAAATGTACGATTAGAAACGGCCGGGTGATTCCAAACAAAATGACCCATAGGCTCTTTGTAGACTAATTCATAAGGTCTTTGTTTACTCGTAGATTAAAAAAAATAAAAGGTTTCCTTAATCATATATAGGGTCTTGGTAAAGTAAAAGTACTGCTCACGGGTTTATTGCTCCTGAAATAAAAAAGTCTTTGTAGGCTTTGTAGTCTTTGTCGATAAAATGATCACAGTTAAAGAGTACTATGAAACTAGCTCACCATCACCCGAACCAGCCACGGCTTCAGATTGTCCAGTTTGGCACTGTTCAAGCGCAGCATTGGAACCTCTCTTGCAGAAACAAGGATCGGTGAGCTCGTGAGGATAAAACAGATCGTTAGGATTAAGATTCTCCACCGCCCAGTGATAGCCTTTAATCCAGCATAATGGTTCAACAACAAACTCGGAAGTGGCGCCCAATAATTGATGAAACTGGCGCTCGTGCTTGTAGCCAACGCCAGTCACCTTTAGAATGTCGCTACCGTCGCCTTTCAACAGTTGGCATTCGCGTCTCACTATGTCCAGCCCGGCGCTGAAGTCAGCATTCTGCATCAGTAGGAAGTGCATATTATAGTAGGCTGAATCGCGTTCAGTTACAAACAACATTTTGGTTAGTAGACTGCCACTGTCAATGGCAACCCGAGACGTTGTAGCGGCGTCCAGGGCGGATCTGGACACCGGTATGACTAGACGTTCCATAGTTGAAGTCATCTTCACGTGGCTCGCAGTTTTCTATATGTTGCGATCAAATTTTAGTCTATGCAACCCGAGGAGGAAAATAAATTTTTATACCGTGTAGTAGATTAAGATAAAGAAAGGGGGAAGCAGAGAGAGGAGTGGCAGACAAGAGGAAATGAGAGGCTCGGGTGGGGGGAGGGGTTAGGAAAGGAAAGGACGTGCTGATAAATGTACAGCCCACCCCGCTCCGGCCAGTTCCAAGTTCCTCGCCATAATATTTTCCTAACCGCTCACGCACTGTACACTAACTGTACACTTGGTGTACATACATGGCCAACAGATTTCTACAGTGTGCGTATTGCCAAATGATAAAACTGGATGCGACTGGTCGCATAGGCTGAAAAAAAATTATAGACCCTCCAACCCCAAACGGGGTGAAATCAGCCACGGACTAATAAAGCCAAATTATACTGTAATAAGTTACAAATAGAGGTCGAATCCATCCATACGATTCAGTGCGATATTTTCCTATCTACGCTCGTATTTATTATCTCTATAGAACTAATGTAACACCTATTTAGTCTAGCTAAATACTTTCGAAGCATCTAAAATGATTCAAACAGAAAATGTCTTTCTTTTTATATCGGATACATTGATTTTTAATTCAGCAGTGCACCAAAAACAAACAATACCACCAGTTTTGTTCGTGTTAATTCTTTCCTAAATATATTTAATGATTACTATTATTATAAAACATACTTAATAACACATCACATCTTTACAGAGGAAAAGTACCTGTTCAAAAAGCGATAAATAAGAATTTATTGATAAAACACAGCAAACAAGAGAGCAGTGTTGAGTCGAACAGAAATTTAAAAAATGGGTCAAATTACCGTACTTGCGTACATGTACTTTTGGCCACTTCAGTTCAACAAAGTATTATTAATAAAAAATCAAGACTATTTAGTACAATAAGCATTACACAAAGAAAGAAAACTCATACGAAAAAGTCATAAAATAACTCCCGAATTACCACTAAAATTATACTAAATTGCAGGCTTTTATTTAATATTTCATTTAGCTACTATCAGTAAGCCAAAAAAGTTTTTTTTGCGCAAAAATTATTTATCGAACCGATTTGTTGATTACGATTCTGGCGAATTTACTAGAAGCTGACGTTGAAGACGAGGAGTGACCTGGAATAAAATGAAATATGGAAAATTCAACGTTTAAAATTTGCATGAAAAAATGATTAAACTGCAGGGAATGAATGCAAATAATTCACTCCAATCGGCATGCTACATCTTCCCTTGTAATGTTTTTAGAATTGCTTAGTTGAAGAAAAATTGAGAAAGAGAAGGAAAAGATTTAAGGAGAAAAGGGGAAAATAGGGAGAAGAAAGGTGACGATAGGTGGAGAAAGGGGTAGATGGGGAAGAAAAAGGGGAGATTTGGGAAGACATGGGAGAGAAAGGGGAACATGGGGGAGAGAAAGGGTAAGATGGAGGAGAGCCAGGGGAAGATGGGGGAGAAAAAGGGGACGAACCAGACCAATTGGAGGGAGACTCACCGCCACTTTCTTTACGAACAGAGCCAACAATTCTCTCCCCATCGGACCGGCGTTTAACAGCCGAAGAATAGCTTTCCCCATCGGAACGTCGGACGTCTCTAGAGTCGCGATGATCCCGATGGTGTCTAGTGGCTGATGACGAGGAATAAGCAATCGAATCGCTGTACAGAGTTGGACCCAATTCGTCCACAGTGGAATGAGCTTCAACTTTTTTAACGCCCATTGATGCGGAAGCCGAACCGGATGTGGGCAGTTTCAGCACGCCGCGATAGGTCAGGGGGCCGGAGCCGCTGCCTTCCCGACTTCGCTGCTGCCTGCGATTAGACAGAGATGACAATGATGATGATGATGGCTGGTGGGAGCTTCGGCTCTGATGCTGCTGCTGCTCTTGCCGACTGGACTGGTTGCTGGGCCACCTAATAATCAAGGAGAAACGCGGAACCGTATTAAGCTAACACTCCCCCTGCCAGTCTGTCACTCCCCCTGCCAGTCTGTCACTCCCCCTGCCAGTCTGTCGCTCCCTCTGCCTGTCTGTCACCTCTGCCAGTCTGTCACTCCCTCTGCTAGTCTGTCGCTCCCTCTGCCTGTCTGTCACTCCATATGCCAGTCTGTCACTCCCCCTGCCAGTCTGTCACTCCCCCTGCCAGTCTGTCACTTCTTCTGCCAGTCTGTCACTCTGTCTCTGTGTGTCTATCACACTCTTTCCCTCTCTCTGCCTTTCAAACACTCTCTTTCTCCCCTGCCTATCTTTCACTCCCTCTGCCTACTTATGCATGTCTGTCACACCCTAGTCCCTATGCATGTTGGTCTGTCACTACGACAATACGTTTGCCTGTCTATCACTCTCTCTATTTGTTCGTCTTTCTGGTTTTTTTGTCTTCGCCTTGTACGTCCCTTCTCTTACTACGATTTCCAAGCGTGGATAAAACAAAACTCACTTATCCACAACTTTGACGGTCATTTTATCAGTCAGCGGTTGGTCATCATAGTCCGCCCGATCTCTATCAATAGCATCGGGTTCGGGTTCATCTTCATCATCATCATCATAATCATCATTATCGTCGTCAGGCAGATCGAATCTAATCGGTCGAACAATTGTTGGCGCAACTTTTTCAAGCGCTACAGATCCTTCAGCGGCAGTTGAGGTAGAAGGAGCGGCTAAGACTTTCCGGCCGCTTGTTCCAACAGTCAGCGATAGAGATTTGGAGTTTTGACTGCCGCCTAATCGGTTGAAAACGCTACTAGAAGCAGCAGAAACAGCATCACCGCCACCACTAGCAGAAGAAGCGTTGAGATTAGTACTCGAGGATTTTAAAGCACTGGACGATGAGCCAACGGCCACAGCTCGACTGCTCAAACTGCTGAGCTCGCCAAGACGGCTGAACACGGCTCTACCCGTCTCTGTCACAGCCTCCTTCAGGCGGACTGAAGCGGCACCGACGGCGGCTGCAGTCACCGCGGCTTTGAAACGATCGTCTGCGCGAATGTGTTTTTTATCGAATTATAATTAACATTAATGCTTAAAGCCTACAGCAAGCATGCAGCAATGCGACCAAAAAAGAAGACGGAAAGATTAAGTTACCTGACAGACAGGACATACATACAGACACAACGACAGAGAGAGACACAGACAAACAGACGGGCAGACAGACAGAGACAAACAGACAGGCAGGCAGACAGACAGAAACAGACAGACAGACAGAGAGACAGAGACAGACAGACATACAACCAACAGAAAGATCAGATGCAGTACAGACAAAAAGCCATTCAACCTGTTAAACAAAAATCTGACCCTGCCCCAAAAAAGCAACACACCAATTTTTCTTTTCGTGGCAACAATGGTAGACGTAGTCTGCTCAACCTCAGGAGCAACAGTAAAACGCCTGGACCCGTCGCCAGTAGCAACCACTCGACCATGCAGAGCAGGGCCAACATTTGGACTGACATCATTAATAGATTCTGCCAGACGCGCTGACAGCTGTTGACTTGCAGCAGAGGGAACAACAGCTGGCATTAACTGTGGCTCTGCCCGCTGCTGCTGTGGCTGCTCAACAGGTAATTTTTGAAGTCGAGACTGCTGTTGACTACTATTAGTAGTAGTAGTAGACCAACTATTGGCGCACTTCAATATGCTAATAATATCGCCCATTCGACGAATGCCCATATCAGTGAGGTGATCTTTGCGCAGGTCGCCTAGCATTGATTCAGTTATTCTATTGTCTTCAAATATGACTGCATAGTGTTGCGCATCATCTGGTGGTATACCAGCTGCACGGAAGAACTTTTGCCAAAAGTCTGCACTCATTTTATTGGCTGAGCTGGAAAATTAGTGGTCTCTATAAGCTACAAGTGATATTTATATTATCTTTTCCATGTACTGCACCATAGTCAGTAAGATGTCCTTTTACTTGGAAAATTTCAGTGCACACAGCCAAATTTTGGCACCTGTCTAGCATACATGGCACTTCAGGTACCCCCATGGTACAGGGCAGCGCAAGGTAGTATGCAAGATGCTACTCACACTGTTATTGCATTGCACTATCTATATTAATCCAAGAAATTAAGTGACATTAAAATTAAACTTCTTAATGTTACAAAGCAAAAAGGAAAATTTTCAAGTTGCTTCGTTATCTAACTAAAGAGTAATATAAAAATAAGGTCAAAAAGGTTTATGAAAACTATTTTTCTTAATATAAAAATTTGTTTTTGTATTAACAATCTCATTTATGGGCTTTGCTAAAGTAAAAATTTTGTAAAACTTTTGTTTCCTTTTGTACTTGTATATAAATTGGCACTTAGGGCGCAATTTGGTATACAAGCAATATTTCTGTTTTGGCACACAGTGCACATTTTTTGATAAGTTTTTTCTAGTACACACAGGATATGATCCTGACTATAAGTATTGCATAAACATAGAAAAATTTACATGATTATACAATTTTAGCAACTAATCAACTTAAAAGTTTACTAATTAGAAAAGTATTTTTATAATATAAAACATGAATGTCAAGTAAATACTTTTATTGCCAATTGCCACATAAATATAAAACTTAAGTTTAGATAGGCCCCTAGTTTGTGCAATTGCTATGTCCTTCAGTCAATTTCATATATAGAATGCTAATTTTTGTACAAAATCTTGAAGTGGCATGTAGCTATATATATATATATATATATATATATATATATATAGTATAGACCTACTACTAAAAAATAACAATTTATATATTGGTAGCTATTTGTCACAAAATATATCTATAAATAAATTTCACAGCTACATTAGGGCCTAGTTCTTTATTTACATGCAACATTGAAAGAAGACAGGGAAATATAGGGAATAATTTGTATGAATCTCTATTTTCATTGATGCATAATAGCAATTAGGTACACTTCAACAATCAAACCAAGCAAGGAATATAAAAATAGAACAGGGGTATAACATTTTTCATCAGTATAAAGTAGAGGATAACTAATTTACTACATTTATTGTTAGGCCTACAGAAATATGATTAAAACCTGTCATTTATTGCAAAATCGATGGTCTGATCCAAGACTGGAAAGATTCGAGTAGGACAACTACTACACTCACAGCTCTTGCACTGTAACGGCGCGCGCGGACATAATTCTGCTTAAAGTTTCGTTTTGAAAAAGCAAATTTCGTTTCGTGCACGACAAACTTGAAGTATATTGTGACAAAAAGCATTTTACGATTTTTTTGTCGATGAAAGTTCTTTTTTTCTTTTTATACTAGTGTAACATTGATAGAGCGCTTTAAAGCTTCGTTTTATTGGTTAATAGATTACTAGTCAATTGATTTGATTTGAAATCATTTTTGATCAAGAACTGCGTCGTATAGCACATATGGCATGGACTGATAAACTTCAGTATGCCTGAAAATTTCAATGCCTAAAAGAACAAAGAAATCAGCTCTTCAGATTGGTCGCAAAGCAAAAATTATGTCGCATCGTACAGTATGCGTAAGTGTAGTATTCCGTATTCGTGGGTTTTCCGCCCAGATAGTAGATAGGGACAGTGGGAATCTACTTCACTAGGATGAGATGGAAAAAAGGGACTTCTAAACCAAACGGGTAGAACCGCAGGCCGTCCGTGATAACAAAACTATAGCTGCCGCAGGACTCAAATACACAGTGTCTCCGCCCTGAACTATTTATTCTACGGTAAGTACAGTGCTAGGCCTGCGCTCACCTCTCCTGCAGTACAGGCGTCTCCGATAGGTAATCCGAGTCAAAAAGAGGACCTCAGAGGCCGCCACCACACCCATTGCGACTAGGTACGCCAGAAGCCTGTCTTTCGAGACAGGGGTCCCGCCCGTCACATCCGGGATCTTTGCACTACTAGCAGGGAGGCAAGCCAATAGCCAACTCAGGGACTCTGCTAAGGGCACTAATAGGAGAACCGCACTACAACAGCTTCCTTGCAGGGGATCCTTTGTAGCTGTGAGCTCAAGTAGGTGATCGAGGGCAGCTTAGTGAGAGTAGTATGATACGAACATGGGCTGTATGTATGATAGTGAAGGCAATGCTAATTAAAATACTACTAATAAAGCAAATTCACAATTGATATAGCGTGAAAATTAGGCAACCAATTCTGCTGTTATAATAAAAGATAAGTGCAAAAAAAGCCCCGGGTTAAGCAGGTACAGTAAATTAGAAAGCAAAAATGAAAAATAGGGCTACTTTTGGCTGCACGAGGAGCGTATGTAATTGGCCTTGAAGGTGCTGTGATGCGGCTACAAGCTGGTACTGTTCCCGGATGGATCCGGTCGCTCTCGGCTGTAGATGACTAGTACTGTCCCCAGCCGGATCTGTAGCTCTCGATAGATGACTGGTACTGTCCCCAGCAGGATGTGTAGCTCTCGATAGATGACTGGTACTGTCTTAGACACCATACCAAAAATCCTATCCATGCAATAGCCCCCTGCAGAAGTCCTCTCTGAGCCTGCCTTGGTCATGCGATTTAGTCCCTGCAGTGTCCCTTTGTCGGCTATGACTTCGAGATTGACAGCTAAAAGACACTAGCCGTAGGTGGAAATCCGACCTCAATCAGTCGGGAACTTGGTTTCGATAGGGCTGTCTGGTGATGCAGTCCACACAAGTTGGTGGCGGCGGGGTTGTCAGCTTCCTCCAGGGGCTGGCAGCTCTCTATCTTTTATTGTCTCCGAGTCTGTCTCTCGCATGCTCGAAGTCACATGCTTGTCCTAAAAGTAAGCATAAATAAACATTACATTCTCTCTGATGCTACGAGTACATGCTAAAATTTTTCTTTTCTTTTTAGCTTTTCAGTTGGCTTTTTGAAAAATTTTCATCACAAACATAAGCAGCTCTTACGCTCGTATTACTACTTCAGTAGTCCGAAGGCACGATGGAGAAGTTGTTAGCGTCCAATCAGACTTTTCGTCGATTTGAGGCACATCAATGGTCGCGTTCTGAAACGGTATTTAAGGCAGCTAAATGCGACTCTGAGCCCCAAATAAGCACGGTTCCACAGCTCATTCAAACAGCTCGAGCTTCACAAGAACTCAATGGAAAATCGGCTTCTTCTGCTGCAGTGCCTCCTAGCGACAACTCCAGTGCTGATCTTCGTCTGCGCCACCAGCATCGTCAGCTACTCCGCCGTCGACGACGCCTTCCTGTGCGTGGCCAGCGAGTTCACCGAGGCGCACCCGGATGTGCAAAGCGCCACAGAATGCGCGCTGCTTTGCACGCTGAACAACCAGCGCTGCCAGGCGTTCAGGCCTCCGCTAGCCGGCGCCGCTCCCTGCCTGCTGTTCGTGTTCGACGCCAGCAGCCGGTCGGTGCTCTCGGACTGCGCCTGCTCGACGCGCGGCCGCCTGTTCGTGAAGCAGCGGTCGGGACTGGCGCCGGGCTCGCTGTGTCCGTCCGGCTTCGGCCACGGTCGGTGCGGAGTGAAGTACCGGGCGCTCAGCGGCAGCGGCAACTGGCAGCAGAGCCGGCAGCGCTGCGAGTCCGAGCCCGGCCTCGTCATCATGGCCGACGCCGCCGACCTCGCCGAGCTGAGCCACCTCGAGCGGGTGCGCAACGAGTCGCTGTCGGTGCAGAAGTCGGTGTCGCTGGGCGGTCTGCAGCCGCAGGGCAGTGCGGAGCCTTCAGGCGGGTGGGTGTGGGCGAGCTGCGGCACCCCGATAGCCAGCAACCTGTGGGCCTCTGGACAGCCCGACAACTGGGGACAGGAAGATGCTGTGGGCATTTACATTGACTGGCCAGGACGTCTGAATGATTTTCCAGAAACCGCAGTGAGCGCCGTGCTGTGCGAATGCGTCTCGCCGTTCAATTAGAAGCGGCAGGTTTTTTAATCAACGAGGTTGACAGCTGCAACTTTTAGACACTGAAGACACGGAGAGTTCAAAAGTTATTTTTCATTTATCAAATAAGCTATATTGATGAGGACACAATTTTTTTCATTTGCTGGCCTGGCGCTGAGGGTCTTTGTACGGTACTGCTCTACTATCAGTAGTATGTTTTCTTTTTGGGCCTTTCCTGTGCCGTCTAACATTACCGAATTAATATAATAGGCTATAATATTTTGACCTCTAGACGTTCGGGTTGTTTGCGTGTCTCATGACCCCTGGGTTATGGCGCCAGATGGCGACTGAGAGGTCACGTGACTGGGGTTTATTTCGTTACTTCTGACAGTTGGATAATTTATTACTCCTATTGTAGGGGGTTAGTGGCTCGGCGGTCTAGCGCGTCTGTCTTGTGGCCACTGGTCCAGGTTCGATCCCGCGTTGTAGGTTAGCTATTTTCCCTAGCGCGGTTTCGTGTGCAGGGTTACATTAATTTGGAGCCTTGTGCACGAATTGGTTGGGCTATGGACCAGTTGTGCAATTTACGCCCATGAGGGCAACCCCCCAAGACATAGAGAGGAGAGTGTACATTCCTGGAACCACCGCTTGTACGCCCTATGTGAGTGCGTGCCTGGATGCCGGCTTGTGTTTGTGTCTATGCCTGCATACCGTATTTAGTGTGACTGCACGCGCTTCAGGAGTCAGCGCAATGGACAGCCAAGCCCAGTCGCTGGTTGTGGGACGATGTCGCTTTAAGCGTCAAAGTGCCTACAGCCCTCCTGCAGATTTCGCCCCCTCCTATTGTTCTCCTTCTACTTTTTTCCTGTCAAACTTGACAGCTAACTTTCAGACCATTAAAAGTACTTTTGGATTTACTCTAATCTTCTTCTCTTCAACATCTTCACCTTTTCCTAATCCTAAGCTTTCTAATGTATGTTTCCGCTTTACTGTACGATGCGCTAACCAAAAAAGTCATAAATCTTTCACAGAAATTTCCGCAAAAGTAAAAACCTGTCCTTATAAGGTTCCCATTTATGACTAAAAACGGGGTTTAAATTTTTAATGCAAAATGAACTTTCTGAATTAAATAGCAAAATATGAGCACCGATAATGATTGCTTAATGTTTTAAACGACTTGAAAAGAATGACTATGTCGTGCACCAAATGTTTGGTGCACGACAAAACCATTCTCCACTGGCATTGTACAACGATTGCAGTGTGAAAAAGCGTGCATTAAATGCAATTGTCTATGGCCGGGCCATATTCTGCGCAGCGCAAAAAGCGTGCGGTAAACGAAAAAAGCGTGCATTAAATGACTTTATATTTAGTAACGAGACTCAAGACATATAGCGAAAAAAAGCGTGCATTAAATCCAATTGTCTATGGTTGAGACTCCAGTAAACAATCGTTTTTACAATACTGCTCAATACTTGGTTTTTCTTGCTTAAATGTCTATGGCACTCGTGCGCTTCGCGCACTCGTGTCAAGACATTTAAGCACTCAAAACCAAGTATTGAATCCTATATTGTCACACTTCTACATTGTCATTTGGTCTAGCCATCAATAAAGAGAAGTCATCAGCGCTGACAATTTTACCATAGACAAAACGAAATTAGCGTGCAGTAATGCGATTGTCACGCACGCTAATTTCAACTAGGGTGACAATCGCATTACCGCACGCAAATTTTGTTTTGTCTATGGTAGCTCGTACATCATCATTATTTCGTCTCTCTTGTTGGCTAGACCATATGACAATGGATTTCGCAACCAATAGAACCCTGAAAAATGTTTATTGCTGAGTAATGCTAGCCTAAAGCAATCAAAGAACCCAAAATAAAATCTCTGTGGGCGAGTAAAAACAAAATGCATTAAGTTATCATTGTGCGAAGTCACCTTCAGCAGACCAGATTTCAGTTCTATTTGCATGGAAACCCGCGTAGCTGATGCATTAGTGATAACAGTGGATGCGGACTCCTTCTGAACAATGGCATTGCATTAGTAAAAAAAGTTCTTTCTAGGCTTTCAACTAAAAAAACAGTTTTTATCGTGTCCTTATTTGCTGTGAGGAGTGGACCAAGGCCTTGCTAGACTTCTTACAGGGCCAAATTAAACCACCAGGACAGGAAACTAAGCTAATCATGGCGAATTTTTTGCGAGGCTGGCTTCTGAGGTCTCTTTGGCTTGACTTCTCTTGCAAACACATATGCTCTATAAGCAAGCCCTGCAACAAAGCCGTTGTCAAAATTTCAGGACTAAAAAAATTGAAATTTCTGTCCATAGTTAAATTTTCCCTGACTTCTCATTGAAGCTGCGTCATGGCGTTAGCTCAATTTGGCTCAGAAAAGCTGTCAGTACGCCAAAAGCCAGTCTGTAGAGACAGGAGTCCCGGCCGTTAAGTCCGCACTGCAGGGAGGAAAGCCATAGCCGAATCAGAACCGCACTACAACACCGGAGGGCTTTCTAGGAGGGGATCCTCTGTGGCTGTGGCTGTGAGTCGGTGAGTCGGTGAATGAGGGGCAGTCTACTGAGAGTAGTACGAGACGAATATGGGCTCTC
Source organism: Macrostomum cliftonense (assembly GCA_950096795.1). Classification (NCBI taxonomy): domain Eukaryota; kingdom Metazoa; phylum Platyhelminthes; family Macrostomidae; genus Macrostomum; species Macrostomum cliftonense. Next base: position 1,650,873 of record CATNEM010000104.1, on the reverse strand, counting down.
TGAAGGTGTTCAAACACTAAGTGTGGGAGAATTACTATGCCTAGGGGATGCACTGCTTCCAGCCAAGTGACAGACGCAGCCACTAGTCTCAATACTCAAGTGGACCCGGCAGGGATGCGCTAAGAGCCTTCCCTAACTTCCTCATGCTTCGCCGCTCCTAAGAAGATTTAGCGCGCCATGGGAGTCTCAAATAAGTGATAGAGACAAAGAATTGGAATTTCGCTCGTATGAAAGGCATTTCTAATGAAAATAATAATAATAATGCAGATTCACTATTGATTAAGCATGCAAATTAGGCGACCGATACTCTAACGCAATAATAAAAGATAGGTGCAAACTGTGATGTGATGCTGCAAGCTGGTACTGTCCCCAGAAGGAACTGTCGCACTCGGATGATAACTTGTACCGTCCCCAGCAGGAACTGTCGACCTCGGATGATAACTGGTACCGTCCCCAGCAGGAACTGTCGCACTCGGATGATAACTTGTACCGTCCCCAGCAGGAACTGTCGCACTCAGATAATGACTGGTACTGTCCCCACTAGCACTCCAAATTGAAGGTTATCGACCGTAGTCGATGGACTTCAAACCCCTCGTTCATACAGGTATAGTTTCGGAAAATAGGGAAATTCTTGATCCCCCCCAAGGCCCAACTCGATTGTTCGCCGGCAATATTCTGACGTCATGGACGTCATGGGAAGAAAGCTAAAATTAGCAACATGGGTCAGGAAAATGAGGAAAAAATGAATAATTGGAGGGGATGGGCAGCTTCAAGTAGGGAATCATGTGATAGAGGCGACTGGTGGATAGAAAAATAGCGGGATTTAGGGGTTACGCAATCAGAATATATTAGAGGAGTGGGAGAAGGGGTTTTGAGTACAATAGTGGGAATGTGATACTTACAGGTTGCACAAGGGATTGTGGGTGTGGGTTTGTCAGAAAATGAGAAAGCTGAGGGGAGATGAGGAAAGTAGAATGGGGGTTTGTAGACGCGTGATCAGGGGAAGAAGGCACGTGCATTCATAACGCGCGGGGATTTAGGGATAAACGTAGTTTATACTGACAATAGAAGTTTTGAGTTAGGGGTCGGAGAAGTAGTAATTTAGCAGAATATTACGTAACAGTTGTGGGGTAGAGGGGAAAGGAAGATTTCCGTATTTGATACTGTACTGTGAGTAGGGAGAGGTGAATCTGGGAGCGCGTCAATTAAATTATTAATTCAAATTAATTAATATTTCAAATTATCAATATAACGCCGCAAACAGATTAGTTTGTCAGTCGAAGACCATTTTAAAAGTGTACGAACAGAAGTTTTAGAATATCTAAGCAAAAAGGGAAAGTTTTTGTGGTCAGAATTCTGGCCCATTTTGGGTAGTGGCACAATATGGCCCCTTAATTTGACTACAAATTTTAGGAGACTGCCAGACTTCCATCAGGGGGATTCAAAGGCAATTCGATAAATCATTGGCAATTATAAATATTTTTAATCCGATTTTCTAAAAAATTCTGAAAAGCATCTCAATACATAACGTCTCATATTAACTGAATATTATCACATCTGCGAATAGTCTACTTTTTCATACCTAAGTACCTACTAAGATACCTCTTACAATAAAGATTGCTTTAAATTAAACCAGTTTATAAACTTCACATCTGCATTAAGACAGCTATTTAAGGACTGTCAGCTGACAACACATTTATATCTAAAAATAGGCGTTGCAAATTACCATCATCTGACTAAGTTAATTAGCACAAACTTATGGCTCTTGAAAAAATTACGACCAATACAACGGCAGACGTAAATATTCCACTTTTCTACCCTTGCTCGTAATCGATAAAGAAAGAAAATGACGAGTCTCTTTTAATAGAAAGCTTCGTTTCTTTCCAGACAATACAAACCCATCCCCACCTGTTCAGCTTGCTTCACTGCACGCACTATATGACTGTGCACAGGGCTGAGCCATCAAGCCCTAGCTATAAAAGGAGCCCCCTAGAAGCATCTAATGGTTAATAGAAACAACTTTTTCTTGGAGAGATAGCAAAGCAAAAGACCGAATCTTTCGCATTCGAAATAAACACTCTCTGTGCAGTCTCAGCTAAGAAGACGAGGTGCAGGCTTTAGACTTCTGTATTATCGTTCGAATCTGCAAATTAGTTGACAAAAAATGGAGTTGCAGCAGAAGGCTGCACTATTAGCGCTCAAAGGCAAGGTCATCTCCGATATCGACGTGCGAGACATTACGGACGAACTCATCAGCAAAGGATTGCTGAACATTGCTGACAAAGAGCGTCTTCAAGCAGCTAGCGGTAGCGTTAAACAGGCCAACACGTTGGTTGACATTATCGTGGAGAGGAACAAGCCTAATTCGTTTTCGGCATTTCTTGACAGCGTCAAAGAACCCTATCCCCATGTCTGGGAGAAGCTAGTTGAAGTCCGGGCCAGTCCGCAGACCGCACTAAGCCTGCAGGTGGATCAGTGCGAATCGATCTTTATCGAAGGAGGCATCCCAGTGCTGCCGCAGGGCAATGTCGAACTGGAATTCATGCCCAAGCTCAAGACTAGCCTAGTGAACTTGTCGCAGCGGGCGGACGGCGGTTGGATTGTGGTCTGGGGCCAGGCGGGCTCGGGAAAGTCAATAATGGCGGCGCAGGCGGTTAGAGGCTTCTGTAGCTCCAACAAACGAATTGCGGCCTACTACTTCAACAAAGTATTCTGGGTGCACATTGGCAAGCTGTCAAACGAGGAGCTATTAGTGAAGATGCAAAATTTTTGCAAGCGAATCGACACTAGCGGCAGATTCCAGCCGCCCGTGGACCTCGAAGCGGCCAGAGACCTGCTGCGATCCATCTTGATCAAGCACTATCCGGTCTGTCTGATTGTTCTCGACGATGTCTGGGACCCGATGGTGCTCAAATTCTTCAACGTGCAGGCTCGGATCCTTGTCACCACCAGGAGTTCGGACATTCTCAGCCGAGTTCAGCGCGGTGAACAGGGTCGCACAGAAATTATTCACGTCGACAAAGGCTTCACCGAAGCTTCCACTATAAGCCTACTCAAACAGATGGTTATTCAAGATGATGAGCGTGCTTCAAGGGAAAATGTACGTTGCTTTAAACGAATTCACGAAGGATGCAATGGAAGCCCGTTCGCTGTATCCATTTTTGGCAGTTTACTCGCGCAAAACATGTCCAGATTTGAGTACTTTTTCAAAAAGTACAAAAACACGGGATTCAGCTCGGACAGCGTAGAGGCCGGCGACTATCACTATCCAAACATCTCGGAAGCTATTATGGTCAGCGTCGAGGATCTGAACGACGTTGATAAGAATTTGTACTCGCGTTTGGCCATCTTCATGAGCAACAGCCCTTTGTCGCCCGAATTCTTAGCCGCTTACTGTTGGACAGAGCTCGACAAAGAGGAAGCTTGCGAAAAAATCGAAAAATTTATTCGCCGATCAATTGCAACGGAAGAAAAAGCCGAAGAGGACAGGCTGACCTTCAGTCTGCATGAAATTATTGTATCTGCTTTGCGAGCAAGCTTTCAAAGAGAGACAATCGGTTATAACAGTGAGTTTGTCAGCAATGTCCTGCAGAGTCGAGCTGACTGCTCAAGCTGGCATGATATGGATGACGATTGTCACTACTTAGCAAACAACTTCCTGTACCACCTGATCAGCGACGAGAAAGTTTCAATTGAAGACAAGAAGAAATTGCTTTTAGACTTCGACTTTCTCTCCTGGCTTTGCTGCAAAGTTGGTCCTGATGGTTTAGCATTTTCCTATCGATTTGCGGTCAAGGCGCTTAAGCTAGATGACACTTGGAAACAAATGGAGACTTTTATTCGATCACCAATCTTTAGAATCCAGAGTCTCTGCTCAAACGATGCTCAGTCGGCGTCTTCTTTTATTCAGCTTGCGCTGACTTTTGCCGAAGGAGAAAGCTTGTTGCAGCACGTCAAGGACTGCGTCATCCAGCATCAACACAGCGCTTGCTTCTTCCAATGGATGAATAGGGCGCAGACAGAGGACCAGATCGAGGACACCCTAGAGCTTGGTTGCAACGTCACGTCTTACACTCTGAGCAACGATTTAGCCCATGTCACTGTTGTTAGTGACTGCTCTGTTGTTGTTAAGGATCTCAATACAAGGAGCACTTTGTACCGTCGACAAGATAAAGAGTTTGACAAAGATCGCGTAATTTCAGCCTTCTTTGGAGCCGACAGAGAGTCAATTTGGGTGCTCACTGCCACCAGACTAATCCGATATAAGCTGCCAGAATACACGCTAGAAGCTAACAGTCTGACATCGCCTATGGTACCAACACGCAACAAGCGTAGTTCAGTGTTCTTCCCAACCGAGCTGCAGAGATCTAGGACACACAGTCACAGTGAGGAAGAGGAAGGCTCATCGGCTCAACTGGTTTGGCCAGATAAAATGCTGGTGGACACAGAGTTTACAGCGACCTGCTTCAGCGACGAAATGAAGCTGCTTGTTGGCACTCAGAATGGAAGAATTTATGAACTGACTGTAACCAATAAATTCATTAATTGTTCCTACGATTACAGCATCAATCCGAGCGCCACAACTGAGTTGTGTGTGAGTCACATTTCCTGCAGCAATAATTCCACCGTGGTTAGTGGACCTGACTCTTGCGCGTATGTGTACGAATCGAGACCAAATGACAGCGTGCCGACATCGAATGTCAGGAAGTACACCGGCTTCCAAAAACTGCGTGAACCGCCGATACAATCGCTATTAGGAGTTCAAAACAATTTTAGATACATTGTTTCAATCTCAAAGCACGAAATTCATCTTTGGGATCCTCGAACGCTGAAAAATTTGCTAATTGAGGAATGCCAAAATTTGTCGGAGTTTACAAGTCTCGCGTTGAGCAGCGATTTTGTTTATCTGGCAGTCAGCAACAGTCGGGCTCACATTTACCTATATCGCATTGTCACAGACGACTTCAGAGGTATCATCGCATTGGAGCTTGTCGAAGAGTTCAACGGAACAGGAACGCAGGCCCGCTGTTTGACCTTCAGAGACAAGTGTCTCTATTCTTTGTCGAACGTTTCGAGTGAAAGCGTTCTGATTAAGTGGCGCAACCGCATCAGTACATCTTCGCCCTGCTTTAAACGAGAATTAAATCGCCAAAGCTCCATCTACTTTGGAAACGAATGTTGCACGTTACGACTGCGAACAGTTTTTGATGCCGTATCCACTCCAGACAATCGAATTGTGATGGCCTGCCAGTCAGTCCGAAGGTCGTTACTGATTTTGGAGTCTACAGTAAATGGAAACCTCAGGCATATTGGAAAGTACAAGTCCTCGGAGTCTCAACTGGGTAAAATCAGAGCGACCGGCATTGCTACGGATGGTAAATCAGCAGTTTTTATCTTTCCCAATCTTGTCATTGCGGCAATTGAAGGTCATAATAACGCCTGGAACTTTGAGCCGATTAAAGAACCCGTTTTCATCCGTGATTTGGTGATGCTACAAAGCGGACACGGATTTATCGGTTCCGACAGATCGTCTACTCTGGTTCTGTACGGCAAAAATTACATGCGAGTCAAAGATGTAAAATTCAATCACGACCGTTTGATGCCGCTGCAACTGCCTCATGCTATCGAGAGTCACAGAGGAGCCCAAGCGGTGCTTCTAACTCAGTCAACCTGGCACTTTGTAACTGAATCGCTTGACATCGTCTATGGTGGTGGCATCTGTGACCTAATTCAAGATGAGGCCACTTTCCTTGTTTGCCTTGACGTTAGCGATGATGGTCGCTACGCAGCTGGCGGCCTTAGCAACGGACATCTGGCAGTGTGGAACCTGGGTAATCAGAGCGCTGCCACCATTCCTTCACGCTGTACTCAACCGCTGCGATGCGTCAAATTTGCACCAGGGAGCCGTCTGCTAGCTGGAGCCTACGACAATGGCCGATTCTCTCTGTGGCATCTGAACTCCACCGAAGCGAGTTTTCCATTGACGCTACTCGACTGCCATCCAGTGCCAATTAGTTTAGTCAATGAGGCCGAAGTTGCAGAGTCCGTCATCAGCCTGGCCTGGTCCGTCGCATCCGGTCTTGGCTCCACTGCCGACAGTCGCTACCGCCTGATCATGGCATGCGACCGCTGCGTGTGGATTTTGTGCTGTCTAACTGGTCGGGACCTTCTAACGAGTCGGCTGGACCCGGCCTGCATCAGCTTGGTGCCCTTGTACAGCCGGCAGGGTGTCTCCAAGGTGCTGGTGCTTGGACAAGACGGCGAGGATCTACTGTACGTTGACAATGCGCACACGGTTTTCTGGCTGCGATCGTTGACAAGCATTCATGGTCATCGTAGGCGAAGCGCGCCTTGACTGATCTTTCGTCGCAATTACCGCGCCAAGTACATGTATGTGGTTGCAGGATAACTCAGAACTAGTTAACTGGAGAATTTCGTATGAATAGTAGTTATAGCTCGCTCGAAGGTAGCTATAGCTGTCACATGTTTTGCTCAATTCATCAATGTTTAGTTAGAAACAATTCGTTTTTTGATTCACGATGAAATCTGTAAATATTACGTAAACCAAATACCTTTTTTTCGTAGCAAAATTTACGTTCGCGATGGCTCAAACTGTATGTCACTTGTATCTCACTTGCAAACATTTGACATTTTTAAAAAAAAACTTTTTCGATGCGTCTCTGCTTGTTTCTCATTAATTTACAGTTGTTTTATCTCTGTTGGTTAGACTGCAGTTATGTGTAGCCAAAAATTCAATTAATGCTTTGATTGTTGGCCTTTTGAGTTTCAAAGTCAAATCAGCGTTTGGTTTTTCTGTCTTTCCGCCTTAATGCTCGCCAAGTTGATTCCGTGACGTAAAAAACTCGCTTGCATCGTGGAAAAGCTTTTCTTGGAACTTTTTTTCTAGCTTTTCAATAAAAAAAGTCTGGCTTAATACGAGCGTGATAGGCTGACCAGAAACTAACCGCTATTTTTCCTGAAAAAACACTAAATACAGGCTCAAGGCAGCAGTTTTTCCGCTTTTTCAACTGAAAAAATACTTTAATTGTTTATTAATTTAGGATTAAAAAAACGATATTTGTACACTTCGATCATATATAAATCAATTTAACAATAAAATCAATCAATTTTTTTAGATCAATCAGAAAATTGATTGTCTATAATTAACTTTGAAAGCATGGCCGGTATATAGTTAAAACCAAATTATTTGATGCGTAGATTTTTTAAAAGTACTATATGACGAAGGCTACTAGTAAATATTAAGTAAATAATGTAAGTCCATTAGTCCTCATAGTTATTTATAGTTAAAGCCTCCATATCAAATATCCTCAGCAGCAGCAGCAGCAACATCCGTCTCTTTCATCTGGGTCGCCCTCGGCAAACTGGTTTTTAACATCCAACGCCTTCATCAGATCTTTCGACATGTAATAGGGCTTCTCTTTCGACCCATCGTTCTTTGATACGTCGACCATTGCACAGAGGAACATTGTGTCGACAGCAAAGTCGAATACGCTGAAGAATATTGAGCAAATAATCCAGGTTGCTATGCCAATTAGGATCACTGGCACGAAGAAATAGTTCAAATCAACTTCGAAAGCCGCGTGAATTCGTATCTGCCCGTTGAAAAACAGGAAGGCACCAGCGGTGATGAGGCCAGTCACTATTAGCTTGCCAACAAACAGCACGAAACTTGTCACATTGTCCACCACAGCGAAACGAACGCAGTTACTCAGAATGATTCCAAAGGCTTGCTTGGCGGCTAAACAGAAATTCTTTCCATTAATAGCCGTCACAATATAGGCATTCTTGGTGAGAAATTTTAAAAACTTTTCTAAGCACCAGAAAAAGCATTTCAAACAACAGAAAAAGAATTTTACTAATAGATTCTCCCGGCCTTTCAGCTTGCTCTCCAGGTAGCTGAGAATGGCGCGGATGAATTTAACGATGGCGATGAGAAGAGAGCCGAACGCAACTGTGCCCAGGTGATAGCGGACCGCTCTGGCCAGTGAGCTAAGAATCGGCAGAGCGGGGATGTCCTTCGGCTTCTCCCAGGCCCAATAGTATGAGGCGAAGGCCCCAGCCAGAACCAGCTGACCGAATGACACAACAAACGTGCTCAACCAGAAGCCCATGAACAGATTGTAGCCTTGCAAATAGTAGGACCATTGGTTGTTGCCGTAGCGGATAAACTGGCATGTGACAATGTCGGTCTCGTTGCACGGCACCGTCTGCTGAGAGGTACTATTGGTACGCGCGAACACTTTTTTGCCAGTTGAGCCTAGAAGAACGGCATTCAATGCGAACACTGCGATGACAACAATTTGAAATAGTAGCGGCCAAATTGGGAAGAATAGAGCGCTGGAGATTCCCGCTATGGCTTTGCTGGCCTCCCTGATTAGGGCAATCGCTAGTTGAAGCCGTTTTCGCAGACAAAGCAGAATAATTAGTACAAGTAGCATCACACACGCAGATGCTATGCCGAAAGCGAGCCAAGTTTCTTTGATTCTTAAATACACAGAAAAGTTCGTAGTAAAGTACTTATTGCCAAGTGTTTCTTGAAAGGACTGCAACGTTACGTCAAAGAAATATATGAAGAAACAGTAACCGGAGATGCCAACAAAGACTAGGAAGAAGATTAGTAAGCTGGCGTACACCATGAAGGCGGCGGTACATCTTAGAAGAACGCACCAGGTGAAGGCCACAACAGCTCCAATACCAATGCCGCCAAGTATGTGAAACCGACTCTCCACAACGTCATTAAACGCATTCTGAGCTATGGAAATTGTACTCAGAAATATACTAAGATAGCTACTGGCGTTGGCAATATCCCCGTAGCGAATCGTTGTCACATTGTCTCCAGTTTTAATAGCGTTACCCTCCTGGGAGATAATACCGGCAGCCAAGTTGGGTATGTCGGTAAATATCGACGGTATGCACCGGCCACCAACCGACGTTGAATTCAAATAATAAGGCGCGCACAGGCCCTGTTTAACCAGGTCGAGCACGCTAAGTTGCGTGTCGTTCTGCGGATCGCCGTACCGACAAATCATCTCCTGCTTGCGGCGAACCGGATCCCGCCGACTACCCGGCGCCTCCTCGCGAGCAAACAGATCTAGCCAGGCCCAGTTCCGTTTCGGACAGGCTTCAACGCAAACCTGCGGCGTCGGACAGCCGCCCTGGATGATTGCGCGCGGTCCCATTTTGAAGCATTCGAGCAGGTCGAAGAATACCAGATGCTTCTTGTCGAGAGTTTGATTAGATCTACCGCACAGGTTGCCTTGAGAATCTGTCGGGTAGAGCAGGGTGTACGGATCACCGCGGCTGGCAAAGAAGGCCACCACGCCGAGGCCGGCGATGCACACGATGAACAGCAGCAGGCAGATGACGTCGGTGCAGCTGCGATCCTTCAATTTGATTCGATAGGCCTGATCCTCGTCCGACTTCTGCTGTTGCTCGACGCCAGCTCCTCGCTGCTGCATCTCGACATCATTGCCGGCAGAGTCCTCGGCGTCTCCAGAACAGCAGCAGCAACTCATGACCAAGTATCCCCTTTCAACTATTCACTTGAGACTTGAAATTTGCTACACACAAGAGCAACACTCGAGTTGCTGGCTCGGATCTATGAAAAGTCTATTCTGTGACAACGCCCCGCATTTTAACGACTAAAAAAATACATACAGAAAAAAAGTTAGAAGACTTAAAAAAGATTACAGGCTCCACGCCAGGAATATCTCTGATAAGATAGTCAGTCATAGGCAGTTCATGAGAAAAACACAGGCACAGTTTAGCTATACAGGCTTCATTAATTTTTTTCGCCACTTTTCAACACTCGACTAGCTGTGGAACATTTTTTTGTTCTGTGCAGCGCGGGCTAACTATTAAAAGAGCTAAAAGCGAACAAAAAACTTGAAATGTGCACACGACATGGCGTACGTTCGGTAGCGATAGCGAGAACTGACATGCCATGCGCAATATACCCAGTATTAAAAATATTAACTACCAATTACTAAAACCTATAGGATTGCGCATATCAAATTGACGAATTACATGGTCAAATAGTGGGAAGTGTTATGAATTCGTGAGAAATTAGAAACTAGAAGTTGTCCCTATGGGTTTGTACCCAATACCAAGGGTCAACCGTTAAAGCACAACTTCTCATATGAAAAAAACTATCAAACAAGTGTATATATAGTTTCACCAACTTGAACAAGAATTGTTTTCTTTCCGAAATATCCTGGAGAATCTGTACTTCTTACAGCAGAGATCTGTTCAATATTGCTGAAGTAAGTCTAGACCATTAGAAAAAATAAAATTATCAAAAATTTCAGCAAAATCTGCCAAGTTTTTCGATTTCTATTTTAAGTAAATTTAATTAAATTTCTCACAGCTTCGCTAAGATCTAAGAATTCCTCGACACCTGCACTGAGATCTACTAAATGTACTGACACCTTCACTGAGATCTACTAAATGTACTGACACCTTCACTGAGATCTACTAAATGTACTGACACCTTCACTGAGATCTACTAAATGTACTGACACCTTCACTGAGATCTACTAAATGTACTGACACCTTCACTGAGATCTACTAAATGTACTGACACCTTCACTGAGATCTACTAAATGTACTGACACCTTCACTGAGATCTACTAAATGTACTGACACCTTCACTGAGATCTACTAAATGTACTGACACCTTCACTGAGATCTACTAAATGCACTGACACCTTCACTGAGATCTACTAAATGTACTGACACCTTCACTGAGATCTACTAAATGTACTGACACCTTCACTGAGATCTACTAAATGTACTGACACCTTCACTGAGATCTACTAAATGTACTGACACCTTCACTGAGATCTACTAAATGTACTGACACCTTCACTGAGATCTACTAAATGTACTGACACCTTCACTGAGATCTACTAAATGTACTGACACCTTCACTGAGATCTACTAAATGTACTGACACCTTCACCGAGATCTACTAAATGTACTGACACCTTCACTGAGATCTACTAAATGTACTGACACCTTCACTGAGATCTACTAAATGTACTGACACCTTCACTGAGATCTACTAAATGTACTGACACCTTCACTGAGATCTACTAAATGTACTGACACCTTCACTGAGATCTACTAAATGTACTGACACCTTCACTGAGATCTACTAAATGTACTGACACCTTCACCGAGATCTACTAAATGTACTGACACCTTCACTGAGATCTACTAAATGTACTGACACCTTCACTGAGATCTACTAAATGTACTGACACCTTCACTGAGATCTACTAAATGTACTGACACCTTCACTGAGATCTACTAAATGTACTGACACCTTCACCGAGATCTATAAAATGTACTGAAACCTTTACTGAGACTAAAAAAATGAAAAATTCTCATGGTCACGATAGAAAACCAAAAAAATAATGCATAAAAGTGTACAGCAATCTGCGAGTACTTCGTTCAGCAATAACTTTAACAATCAGTTAGTAAACCATGGAAGCAGAAAAATATATAAAGCACAATCGTATATTTTCATAGATAGGCAATCGCCTACAAATAGCTGGTAAATATGGTACATATAAGGAACTGTTTAAAAAAATCGATCAAACTTTCACATTTTTCAAGTTAATAATTAAACAGCGATGCCATAACTAATTAGCTAAAGCTCTACAATAATGGTGGAGATCAACAACGTATTTATAATTTTATTAATGAGAAAATCTCTATTATAGTATTGCATTTTGTAGCTTATTTTTGTAAGCTACAAAAATAATACACAATTTTAACTATAGCCAATGAACTGACTGCTACAATCTACAACATCGACAAAATAAAGCAAGCAAACAAAAGAGCAACAGGAAGACCAGAAGCAAAGCGTACAACATTTATATATTCTTACTAAAAGTACATTTACTAAACCAACTAAAGCTACGTTGTTCTTTGACAGAAACTTTTTTCAAGTTAAAATCAATACTGAAAATACAATAGTTTTGTTCTAACTACAAACAACAATTTTTGTGACACGAATAATGACAAAGACTCAACAAAGAGTAACACAAACAGTCTTTTTATCGATGTTGAAGATGATATATAGGAAACTTAAGCACAATACTGACAGCTATTGCAACACGCAAGCAAAATAGATTGAATTCTTCCAAAAATGATTCTCTAAAAGACTTCCCCAGCCAATCAGGGCCAGCTGTGACGCATAAATTGGGAGGCAAGATGACCACCAATGAAAAGAAAGCAAAACAACAAGTAAAAAAACAACAGAAATATTTAAGTAAAATATCTTACACGCATATTAAATACATCGATAATTAAACAAATTTCACCGTCACAAAATCAAACAATAATTTTGCGTCACATTTGTGTTAATTTTATTTTCATAAAAATCAATTTTCATGCAAATTAGCTTTTCAAAGTTGAATAAATTCAACAACAGGTGATAGGAAATATGATACATATAAACAGATTGATTGATTTAGTTTGTGTAGTGTGTACAATATATATGTATTACAAAAAAGCATAAGATCATACAGCTCGAAATACCGCTAACTGGCGTGGCCTGTAGCTTAAATTTTACAGATTTAAATAGGCTAGATTAGCAATCCATTCTACTAGTTTTTATAGAATAGTAAGCTATCAATCTGGATGGACAGAAATAATGCGAAATTAAAGTACTCTGCTTAAGATAACGGAGCAGTTGTAGCTTAGTGGCTAAGGGGGTCTGCCTTATGACCTTAGACTTATTTGTACCCTTGAGCAAAAGCACTTAATCCCGAGATCTGTCTAAATTAATTTACTTATATCATTAAGAGAAACGTATTTGTCTCCTAGAGCCAGGGCTCGAACTCATGACCTTGAATTCCTATGCCAATCTATTTCTAAGATCTAATATTAGCTATTAAAATCTAGATTAGCAATCCATCCAACTAACACAAACGCGTTAGACTAGTCATTAATTTAGGTTAGAGCATTTCATATTTGTCGATAAAAATATATATCGCTTTATTAAGTAGCAAACGATCAGGCAATTAGCAGAAATTCGACGAAAGACAAAAGGCATCATCAAAGAATTGTGCAAGATAGATAGTAGCCGCAACAGGAGAAGCCGCGCTCTTCGATGGGTCTGGGTGGAATCAAATCAAGGTCGTCGGCATCTTGCTGATCATCTAAATTGTAGCCGTCTTTGAGCAGCTGGTCGCGAATCTCAGCGTTGGTTAGTCGCCGCATCGTGTGCGAATCGTAATAGGTGACGTCATCGTCTTCGTTGCTATGCGATTTATCAAATGAAAGGAAAGGATGAGTTTTTAACAAAGAGGAGACTCTTGTGGGTTTTCTATGATGAGGAGATTCTCATGGGTTTTCTATGATCAGGAGATTCCCGTGTATTTTCTATGATGATGAGATTCTCGTGGGTTTTCTATGATAAGGAGATTGCCGTGTGTTTTCTATGATGAGGAGATTGCCGTGTGTTTTCTATGATGAGGAGATTGCCGTGTGTTTTCTATGATGAGGAGATTCTCATGGGTTCTAGATATAGAAGATTCTCGTGGGTTCTACAAATAGAAGATTCTTATAATGTGTTCCACCTAGAAGATCATATCTTAGATATTTGAGAGCCCTATGGCTATAAAAATAAAAATATTACTCTTAATAGTGGACATTTTTCAAGAAAATAACAGACACATAATGCTTACTTTTCATCTGAGCCAATGTCAACCAGGGGTCGACCCTGCTCGCTGAGATAATGACCCGAGCTATTACGCATTGGCACTTTCAATTTGTCTCGCGATAAAAGATTGTAACGACGGATTTTTGGCCGCTGATCTGTGGAAGATTAAAGGGATTAGAGTTTTACCTCTTAGAGACATTGAATATTGGATAAACTAATGTTAATAGGATGTAAAGAAATAAGGACAATGGATTAAGTTTTGGTAGTTTGGACAAAAGGGATTAGGTCATAGGAAATAAATGGGTTTTTAGACACAAAGACGCTGGATTAGAAAATCAGGATTAAGAATTAGACAACGGATTAGAGAATTAGGGATTAAGAATTAGGGGTTGAATTAGAGAAAAGGAATAAGGAATTATTCAGTGGATTAGAGAATAGGGATTAGGAATCAGGGGGTGGATTAGATAATAGGGATTAAGAATTAAATGGTGGATTAGAGACTAGGGATTAGGAATCAGTGGATTAGAGTTAGGGATTCAGAAGGCGATGGATTAGATAATAGAGATTAAGTAATTAACGAGGAATCAAAAAACAATTTTGACTAAAGAATCGACGGCTGTATAAACTGTTCATACAAAAAGCACCAGCTAAGTGCCAAAATCAAACGCAAATAAAACAAATAACAATCACACTAAATCGTACCAAGTTTATGCCGCCTAGATTTAGACCCATGACTCCGTCGAAATAATCGAAAGAAACCCGAGTCACCGCCTCTGGACACGGCAACCTGTAATTATAAAGATAATAAAACGCAAATATAAAATTTCAATGCTACTATAAGTAGTGTATTGGATTAAATATTTAAAAGAGACACCTCCATGACAAAAATTTGTAGAACCAAATACCAGCATAAGTCATAAACAACTTTCATGCAAAATAAAAAATCCACGAAAATGCCCAAACCAAATCAAGCAACTATGTAAAAACAATCACCAAAAAAGCTATAAAATAACTGGAAACTTAAAAACAGAAAAATTGCTTTGCTTTTTACAAAAATCAGATAAAAAACCTCATCTATTTATGAATACTACTGGACTCACGTGAGATGACCTATTGCCATCAGCAGAGGCAAAAGAAATACTATCAGTGCCTTCACTTTTTATTTCATCTGTTGTATGTTCTGAATTCTGGAATTTTATTTTTAATCTGTAATAATAATTCTATCATATGAAATTTGTAACATTGTGGACACACACAATTTTTGATAATGGATGTGACAAAAACAACAATAATACAATTATAAGACTTACCCTGGGCAGATCTAGATCCCTATTGTCATTATCGTCCTCCTCATGCAATGAGTCACCATTCTGTGTTGCTAAGTGGCTGGTATTTTGGTCAGGCTCAGATAATGACAGCATTGCATGTGACCCGCCATTATCATTGCTAGCCATGACTGTTTTATTAACTGTGAGTGGGACACTTTTTATTGACTTTTTGACAATAGTACAAAATTTAGTTGACAATATAATTAGGTTTTTTGGTAATTTAGCATTTGTTTCTGCAAAATGATGGCAATCATAAAGTTATTCAAGCATTTTTCAATCATTTTAAATGGTAAAAAAGACAAAATGTGATTGCATCAAAGCATTTAAATAAATTTGCATAAGCTGTCTAATTTAAAGACTATTCTAAAGCTATTTTTAGGCATTATACTTTAGAAATAGTAATTAAAGTGCTCTGTACTACTCCTGTAAAAAATAATAGTTAGATTTTAATTAGTTAACCTAGTAAAAATTCCAAAAACCTAATATTAATAGTAATCATACAAAAAAGTTACTGCATATTCCTGATCAAATATAGTGATTAAAAATAAGAAACTAACTTTACTAAGCTAAGGCCAAAGGCTATGGCCTATAGAACTTATTGTGGACCAAAACTTCAAAATATAAAAGTTTTTCTATGGAATTAATAAGGTAATATAATGGCTTTTTGAATCACAAATAGATTGTGCTAGAATAGAACAATCAAGATAAATGCAGTGGGTTATGCCTTAATATATAAACTAAGTGCAAAAAAACCAATACCAACTTCTTATGAAATTTAACGCAAGACAAGACAAGATAAGACAAGGTAATAATATATCCTTCAAAGATTAATAAAGCTTTATTGTCTAATATAACTATATTATTACTATGGTCTACATCCTAAATAATGTAATGATTCTATTGTATATTTGGCAATATCCCGATGTATCTATCTTTCCTTTTTACCCTTTTTAGGTAAGTTAGTTTACCTTGCCTTAGGAATATTTTGTAAATCTGTAATTTTTGCTTTTAAGTCTAAATATATTTTGTTTGTTTATAGCAGTTAAAAATAAATAGCAACATTAGAATTCATCAAATTTACTTATAATTCAATATTTGACTTCTACAAAAACAACTATTTTTGACAGCCCTATACTTATTTATTCATTACTAAATATTTATTTTAAACTATAGTCAGGAAGGTGGCACAGCATGCACTGGAATAAATTTTGGGAGACAATCTATGCCCTATCTATGCGCGATCTATCTGCCATTGTTTGGCAGATAGACTTTATAAGACTCTTATTTGGGGCAAAAGTTCAAAGGACCAAAAAAGGTCCTGCAAACCGCTTTTCTCAATATCTTCCTACTTATTACACTTTTTCTTGTAATCTCCTCAAAATCTTACCCTTACACTGCAATTACAGTCACAAATTTGGTAAATTTGGTAAAAATTTACAAGAAATTATGCACTAAAACCCTTAGTATATGCAAGAATTTTTCCCCTTAGAGGCCACCTTCCTGACTATGGATTTAAAATAAACACTACAAACTAAAGTGCAGAACGGATAGGGAAATTGATTATATTTCCACAGTGTATTTCCTAGAAATCATTCTGTAGACCTATTTAACACTGGAAAAATTGTAACTGCTCTACTGCCTATTCAGTGGCGGCGCAGGGGGGGGGCAGGGGGGGCGGGCTGCCCCCGGGTGACCACCCCTCACCACCCTCAGGGGGTGACCACCTAGCTGGCCAGGGGTGACCACCCAGCCGGCCATATTGCGGAAGGGGTGGTATACGGCAGAAATTTCCGGCGTACACTTGATTAAAACAAAGGTTTGGCGTACACTTTTGAGAAATAGGCATACAAATCGAGTTTGTGGGACCTTTTTTTGCTTCTTCCGCAATATTACCAGCTGGGGGGTGACCACCCAACCACCGCCCCCCCAGCTGCAGGTCTGCGCCGCTACTGTGCCTATTTAGTCAAATATTTTCTTATCAATTTCAGAATTAATTACAGCTTGTTACTATTTATTAGAAGGTTAAATTTGAGCTTTTTAAAATAAAGCTTTTTAAAGAAAATTCTCAATCTGTGTCATTTTGAATTGTTCTGCATTTTAGTTCTCCAAATAAACTAGTACTTTTAATAATTACTTAAAAATACATGCTGCCTGCATGCTGCCATGCCATAATAGACTCAATAATCTTATGCCAATGCCCATAAACAATAAGTATTTGAAGGATGAAAAAGGATAATCCTAAATATAGAAAATTATATACTTCAAGTCATAAAAGTACAACAAAAAATCTAAATATTTTTTATGCTAATAATCAATAATTAAAATATTTTTATAAGTCTATTTATATTATTCAAAAAATTATTGAAAGACTTTATTTTATTCAAACATTGGATAATTCTAAAGACTAGAGTAAGTAATAATATATTTTTTATTTACAATTTACAAAGTGCAGTGCACTGTGGTCAGGGTGGAGTGTATATATACCAACATTTAGGTTTAAGAACCTTAAAAATGCAATAAGAGCCTTATACATGAATATCAAAAACATTATAAATTACATTTACATTATTAGGCTTAATTAGGCAAAAATTGAAATAGAAATTTCCCAATCCTCATTAGGCCTAGTAGACTAATCGGCTGGCTAATTCAGTAGCTCGTAAATGTTTTTTAATCACAACTTTTTTAAAAACTAAACTGCAGGGGCAACTCCGGTAATCCATACAATAAGGTGCTCATAATCTCACTTTTTTTCCCGCAAGATACTACATATACAAATAGGCCTCCTACAATATTCAATAATTTCGAGCGGAGCAAAGCGTAGCGAGTTTATAGGTTTGTGATCTGGGTAAGATGATGGGAAATCCAACAGGGAAACCCCCCCTCATAACTTTGCTATTACTGAACCGATTTATCTGGGATTTGCCCCATTGGATTTGTCTCGAAAATTCAGCTGGGGACTCTCCCAAGACATTTGCAAATTTTTGCTTCATTCCTGTTCAAATTCGAGTATTTCCGTTTTTTACTAAATATAGCAACAGGCTTAATAGTCAACTGACTTGAGGCTTGCAATTTCAACTATCCAAATAGCTTTCCCTCACACAAAACATGTACACTGCGCCTCGCTGACTTGCTTGTGCATAGTGAAGCCAAATGAAAGCGCACACAGTCGAGACCCTCCAACCCAAACAGCCCCACCTTTTCATCACATCAAATAAAACATCGCCTAGCTATTGAACTCAATGTACGTGAATTGGCAGCCAAAGATAAGAGGAAAGGCACAAAATTTTCATCCAGAGCCTGCACTAATACTAGTCTGTAGCATACAGCAACAGCCAGACCCACGCACTTCGCTCACTCTCTCTCCTGCTACCCATATCGCCTGCCTCTTGATACTGATTAGGTGTCTATCAGCTTGCGGCAAATATTTGCGCAGTGTGTGCAAATTTTATCAATCCAAAATCTTTTGAATCAGAAAGAATTAGACATTGTCATATGGTCTAGCATGCAGCAATGTGATTGTCACGCACGCTAATTTAAACTAGTGTGACAATCGCATTACCGCACGCGAATTTTGTTTTGTCTATGGTAAATCACCATTATTTTGTCTCTCTTGTTAGCTAGACCATATGACAATGATGTCGATGCACTGCTTTTGAGTGCAGCAACAACCTAGACACGAGTGCGCTTCGCTTCGAAGATACTTCGCGCACTCGTGTCTAGGTTGTTGCTGCACTCAAAAGCAGTGCATCATCTCTCCAATGCACATGGTTGACTCAATCAAAGTACACAATAATGCCCCTTCAGCCCACAAAGCAGTAGAGAATCTATCCTTTTCCTTTCTTCATATAGGTATGGCACTGCTCACATATGAAGCCACAGCCCAAATCAAATTATAAACCCTTAGCTGGCTCGTAACTATGAAATTTATTGTCACATGCAAATTTCACTGCATGCAGGCAATTTGAAAGTATTGAAAACTGCGGTGTGGCCAGAACTACTTGAAACAAAATTTCTTTGAAGGGCAGGGGCAGGGTAATGGATGAGAAGAAGCGATGGAAAGGAGAAGATGACGGGAAGTAGGGATCAATAGGGAATAGAAGGAAGGGAAGATGGGGAGGGAAGGAAAGAGCAAGAGGAGATGAAGGTGGGGAAACAGGGAAATGCGAAAAAATAAATAACTGAAGATGACTGGAGAGGAAGAAAATAGAGAGAGAATGGAAAAAATAAGACTGGAAAGGAAGGGCTACAAGGAGGGAGTTGGGGAGGAGAGAAAGAGAGGGGAGGGGGCGGAGGAGGCAAAGAAAGGAAAAGGAGGAAAGGGAAAGTGAGGGAGAGGATACTGTGACAGGTCATGGGGGGACAGAAGAGGTGAAAGTTTAGAATAGAGTGGGAGAGGCAAAAGCAACGAAAGAGAAGTATTGGAACACCAGATGAATGAGAGCGGAGACGGAAAATAACGAAGGGAGACGACAGGGGAGGCAGGAAAAGAGAGCGAGAGAGCGGAGGAGAAGGATGGATGATTAGATAGAGGAGGGTAGAGAGTAGAAAGGGGTCCTTAAAGGGAGAAAGTAGGGGAAGGGACGAGTAGAAAAAGGGAAAGAAGAAGATAGCAGAGACGGAGGCAAGAGGGAATAAAAAAGGAGGGAGTGGAGGGGAGAAGATGCGACAGATAAAGGAGAGAGAGTAATGAGTTGGAGAGGACAGGGGAGTGAAGGGGAGAAAGGTAAGGTACGAGGGGGAAGAAGGGAGGGGACGGGGGACTGAAGGTTCTGAATAGAGCGGCAAAGAAAATAAAGGAAGTTTTTGAACACACAATTAAGAAAAGGAAAGGGGAAAAGGCAGGCGTGGAACGACAATAGAAGAGGAGGACGCGGGACAGACAGAGGAAGGAAGGGAGGAGAAAGAAAATATTTGAGGGAGAAGGTAAGAGAAAGGACGAGTAAAAGAAAAGAAAGGGAGATGACAGGGACGGAGAAGAAAGGGATGACAAAGGAGGGAGAGGCGGGGAGGAGATGAAATAGAAGAAGGAAATGAGAGGAATGAGTGGGAGAGGACAGAGAGAGAGTATGGGATTAATGGATATCGGGGAGAGATGAAACGAGGGAGAAGAAATGGGTGAAAGGAGAGAAACAGATGCAGGGAAAGCGGATAGGGGAGGGGACGTGGCAGAGAAAGCGATAAGAGGAGTGGTAAAGAAAGGGAAGAAGATAAGATGGCAGGGGGACATGTAAGGAGAGCAGGTGATGGAACCCAAGATGCATGAGAGGGGAGAAAAAGGAAGAATGCACAGGGCAGGAGAGGGAGGGATAGAGAGGGGAGAAGAGGGACGGAGGATAGGGTGGGAAAGATAGAGAAGGTTAGGCAGGAGGGAGAGGACACTGGAGGGGAGAAGGTAGGAAAGGGACATGAAGAAAAAAGTGATGCTAGAGGACATGGGCGAAGAGGACAGGGATCAGAAAGGGAAAAGGGCTGGGGAGGATGAGGCATCGGGAGCAGGAAATGAGCGGAAAGAAAATACATTTGAGATAAGAGGAGAAAAGAGGAGAGAGGATGGGATAAAACGATGATAGGAGAGATGAAAAGGCGGAGAAAGGATTTCAGTTGAATACGAGCGTAGTAGACTTAATAAAATTATAGCTATGAATTTATGATGACTTTATCACTTCATCGTTATTCAAGACTTTTACTTTCCTTAGCCCTTATGATGGATCGCTGTCACAAGGTCGAAAAACCATAACGTCGAAACACGAAAAGCCATAAGGTCGAAATGTCATAAAGTCGAAAAAGCAAAATGTCAGCCACCGTCACTAGGTTGAAATACCATAAGGTCGAAAAGCCACAAAGTCGAAAACCTAAGCAGCGACCGTCCACAAGGCTGGTTAGGTTTTCGACTTTGTGGCTTTTCGACCTTATGGCATTTCGACCTTGTGGCATTTCGACCTTGTGACTTTTCGACCTTGTGCCTATAAGTGTCTTTCGACGTTATGGTTTTTCGAACTTGTGTCACGACCCCCTTATGATATGCATAGTTAGAAGGAAATAGAAAGCTTGAGAGGACAGAGAAGAAAAGGAGAAAGTGAGAAGGAAGGAGGAAGCTTCAGAGGACGGTGGAAGATAGGAGGGGAGGACAGAAGGGGAGAGATAACTGAACTGAGAGCTGAGTGGAGTGGGCGACGGGGGAGAATCTGCAGTTCGCTCCGCTCGATTTTTATTTCAATTTGTGAAACAATTGAAATAACTTCAGTGTTTGCTGCTTATCATTGCCGCCACATTCGCTCCGCTCGTATAATCAGTCGCACCCAAAAGTCAGTCGCAATGGAAATCAGTGTGCTAATAAAAGCATATTTAATAGCAAATGGAAGGTCTATGCTCGAAAATGAAAGATGCATTTGTGTAGAATATAACTTGAATAAAAATCTTTTGATATCGCGCTCTAGATATAAATAACTAAAATGCAGTTAATTGGCTTCTACCGGCAAAACTGACTTGAAACGATGTTTTGCACATAAAACTTTTCTTGTACTCGTAAGTTATCGTTGGCACGTGTTTGAAAAAATTTGTTTCGATTTCAATAGCGTAATTAATTTTATTACTTCTCTTCTCTATTTAATTTCCCTCCTAAACCTGCTCGTCTATTTTTTCTTAAGTTTCATTTACTTTAAATGCATAATTTACTCTACAAAAAATATTTGCCCGAGGGCCTAAACAGGCGCGTACCACCTTAGCCAAACTGGCAACTCACACAGAATGCTGAATGCATGTACTATTGCCTAAAAAGTAGTATCTGGTTCTATCTTAATCCACTTTTTAGTTCTACGGCATTGCTTTTTATGTCCTTTTAAAAAAATTCAACTGCACAAAATTGTATAAAACATTTTTGTCTACATCATTAGGAATTAATTAAATTTATCTTTTCGATCTATCTTGCCTGCAGGCACACACAATATAGAACTTGCATTTTATTGGATCATTTTTTCTAAACGAACAGGTTAAGCCAATGCAGGAAATTTTTGGGTTCTGATAAATTTTGCTTAGTTCATAACCTTCGTTTAGACAAATTGGTGCTGGAATCGGTAAAAACTAAGCAATAGTTTTTTCTTTTATGTTTATCAAGAAATATATAATAATTCCTGGGCCACCCATATGAAACATTCCAGAGATTTCAGCTTATTTTATAAGCAAGAAATGCCTCAACCCACCCATGAAATTGTTGTGATTGGAGCTGGCGCAATGCGAACGGGAACAGTCACGCAGAAAGCTGCCCTCGAGATCCTACTTGGTCAGCCATGCTATCATATGATTGAAGTGTTTAATAATTCCAGGTTGGTAAAAATTCGCTCAGATTTTTTCATTTTTATAAAAAATTATCCTACTTCTCAAAAACTTTAACTTACAGGCGGCATATTCCATTGTGGATTGAAGCTGCCAAATCTGGCCTGACAAAATCTCTAGCTGACGAAATTCTTCATGGTTACGCTGCTTGCACTGACTATCCAAGTGCCAGCTTCTACAAGGAATTGATGCAGCACTATCCAAATGCCAAGGTGATTGTTAAAACTCTTAAGCTTTAAACGTACAATACCAGTCATTAAGTACCAATCCCTAAAAGAGATAGATCTGCTGGAGGGCTGTAGGCACTTTGACGCTTAAAGCGACATCGTCCCCACAACCAGCGACTGGGCATGACTGTCCATTGCGCTGACTCCTGAAGCGCATTCAGTCACACTAAATACGGTATGCAGGCATAGACACAAACACAGGCCGGCACCCAGTCACCCACTCACATAGGGTGTACAAACCGGTAATTCCAAGTATGTACACTCTGTATGCCTTGGGGGGTTGCCCCTTGAGTCTTAAGTCACACAACTGGCCCATAGCCCAACCAATTCGTGCACAAGGCCCCAAATTAATGCGACCCTGCACACGAAAACCGCGCTAGGGAAAATAGCCAAGCTACAACGCGGGATCGAACCTGGACCAATGGCACACAAGGCAGACGCGCTAGACCGCCGAGCCACTCGCCCCCAAGTACCAATCCCTACATAGGGAGTAAAAGTGGGAATTGTTGCTATGATTTGCTTGAAAGCAATTCAAAGCATGTTTTTTAACTTTCAGGTTGTTCTGAGCATTCGAGACACGGACAGTTGGGTCGACAGTGTCCAGAGCACCATTGTAAAAGTTTTAAACACATTTGAAAATTTTCCTCGAATTCTAAAGTGGCTTCTCGGTATCAGTCGGGGCGAAGAGATGATCAAAGCAATTTTTCGACGCGGATTCGGGCCCAATTGCAATCTGGTCGATGCCGAATCTTTGGCTCGCCAATTCGAAGCCAGAAATGACGAAGTCAGACGCGTTGTGCCGCCCGAACGTCTACTGGAGTACCGGGTGTCAGAGGGCTGGGCGCCGCTGTGCAAGTTTCTCGACTTGCCCATTCCAGATCAACCATTTCCAAAGCTCAACGATCGTCAACACGTGAAACGCATTCTCCAGGTGGTGACTGTCGTCACCTATGTTAGCGACGCTTTGCTGACGGCCAGCTGCATTGGGGCGGCCGTTTGGCTGGGGCGTCGGTTTCTGATGTAGTGCACGCGATCGACAAGAAAAATTTCTGCAGAAAAGAATTGAAGAAACTTTGAAAAAACACTACATGTAAGCACCAATAAGACCCAAATTCTACTGTGTTATTCTTTTAGCCAAAGAAAATGAGCCATTAGTATTTGTTATTAATTAACTCTTTACAAACCAACTTTGCTACAATATATAGTATTTAATTTATTATTCTCTATTTTTTACGTACAAATAAAATATCATGTCTATTATTATTCAATACCTTTTATACCTAGATTTAGAAACCTTTTACACTGAAGCATCCAGGTGTTAGTTTCTTTTTTACACTTATTTGGTGTTTTGCCTCTGAATTATCACTAAAATTACAGCATAATACCACCATGCAAGTGCTTTAAATGATTGTACAATTGATTAACTCTTAATTAACACGGAAGCTAGTATTAAGATCTCACACGATAACTACATATGAATATAGTTAATAGGCCTACATGTACATCAACGGGCAGAATGGTAGATAAAAAACTTTACTGGATTAACAACGTTAATGCCAATGTTGTCTGTGTGGTCCGGAATTTTTCGTTTTCGGCTGACTCCCCACTCAGATTCGGGATTTAGAGGGCCGATGGCTGAGGCTGGGACTGAGAGCTGATTTCCCTATTAGAGTGTGACATTCTTTGATACGAGCTAATTATTAATGCTTACGAGACAATATCTTTTAGAATTATACTATTTAAATAATTTAAATCGAAGATATATTTAGCGGTATAGTACGAGTTATGCATTTGTAATTATAATTTCTTAGAAGAGAGACACACATATTGCGCAATCATGACAAAGTACATAAACTTTGCATAACGCGCCTTTAACGATTGTCGTGCGCAATAATTAAAGCCGGAACAAAGATTACTTTATCAATGGCAATTGCCACGTCACACCAGCTTGATCCACTCTAGTTAGCACCATCCTGCTGCTAGCCTTGTCCCATCTGCGCAGCGCAACTGTTTTCGCCCACACTATAACAGCCATCATACTTGAGGTAACGTTCTGTTCCATCCGTTCTTTTGCAAAAATTGAAAAAACTTTCGACGAAAGTTCGAAAGTTCGACCTTTCGCACCGGGGAATACGAGCTAAGGGATATCAAATCCCCTACTCGACGTGGCTGCCATCTTTCTACGACTACTGCATCCCAATTTTGAAAGTACAAAGGTACAAAGAAATGAATATACTATAATAAAAACAGTTATTTAACCATGATGATCAATAAAACATTTTTTCGCAAAACACGACCAAAAACTTGTGAGGCCAGTTTATTTAAAACAAAAATTTTCGAGCAAATTGTTTTTTATTGCTCGTCAAAATTTCATTATATAGTAAATCAAAATTTTGTTTTTGTTTTTTATAAACAAAAATTCGAGTCTTTTTTTCAAACAAAAAAAATAAAAAACCAGCGGTTGAAAATCCATCGCAGCTCAGTGATTTCTAAACAAATAATACGAGGAGGCCAAAACAAGCAGAATTAACTGGCCAGTGCCTAGCAGCGGAGCACACTTGGAACCGTTGCTTTTCGCGTCCGCTTTGTCGCTGCACATACCATCGTGGTAAGGTATTTTTGCATCGGTCGGATACAACACGCGCATCTTGTCCACGTCTAGTTTAGTCATTGACTGACGATTCGCTTCAATCTTGGCGCCATCCTTTCTTAACATGGTGTACTTGCCGTTGCAAGAGAAATGGCACGAGCCGTAGTGCATTATCGACGCGCTATCGTACGTGATACGCAGCGACGGGTCTTCACCATCGAAGGCGATGTAGTAGTTTCCGCACTCGCTTGCAGCCATGTTGTCCGGGATCAGGGTGACGTACTTGTCCCTGTCCGGTCGGCACTGCTCGTGGTAGCGACCCAGAGCGTGCAGAATCTCGTGTTGAATGGTGCCGGATGGGCAGGAGTCCTGGTTCAGCCACACCCGCGTGTAGGTTGTTCGCATGCCGACCTCGGCTCGGCACTACCGATGGTTTTGCCAAAGAATGTTTTTAATATCGCCATTGTATTACTTATTGTCTGTTAGAGGAGTTGTAGCCTAGTAGCCTAGCCTCGAGTCCCGGCTCTAGGAGACAATTTGTGCCCTTGAGCAAGGCACTTAATCCCGCATTGCTTCAGTCCACCCAGCTGATATTGGGTACCAGTTTGAGCTGGGTAAATTTAGGGTGGGTGTTGCGGCCCCTCCAGCCCGTCAGGCTGAAAGCTGTACACAGCCCTCGGATGCGCCGCGCAACTAGCTGCGG